>CAMPDV010002167.1:0-60601 GCA_946699065.1 Loxodes magnus
CTATTTTTCGTTTCTGCCTAAGCTGAAAGGGAAGTTCCCTTTCTACTTTTAAGCTTCTCAAATTTCGAATTATTTTAAATAGACTATTTATAATCTTCTTTTTTTTCGTTTCTGCCTAAGCTGAAAGGGAAGTTCCCTTTCTACTTTTAAGCTTCTCAAATTTCGGATTATTTTAAATAGTCTAATTATGATCATCTTTTTTTTCGTTTCTGCCTCAGCTGAAAGGGAAGTTCCCTTTCTACTTTCAAGCTTCTCAAATTTCGGATTATTTTAAATAGTCTAATTATGATCTTCTATTTTTCGTTTCTGCCTCAGCTGAAAGGGAAGTTCCCTTTCTACTTTCAAGCTTCTCAAATTTCGGATTATTTTAAATAGTCTAATTATGATCTTCTATTTTTCGTTTTGCCTAAGCTGAAAGGGAAGTTCCCTATCTACTTTTAAGCTTCTCAAATTTCGGATTATTTTAAATAGTCTAATTATGATCTTCTATTTTTCGTTTCTGCCTCAGCTGAAAGGGAAGTTCCCTTTCTACTTTCAAGCTTCTCAAATTTCGGATTATTTTAAATAGTCTAATTATGATCTTCTATTTTTCGTTTCTGCCTCAGCTGAAAGGGAAGTTCCCTTTCTACTTTCAAGCTTCTCAAATTTCGGATTATTTTAAATAGTCTAATTATGATCTTCTATTTTTCGTTTCTGCCTCAGCTGAAAGGGAAGTTCCCTTTCTACTTTCAAGCTTCTCAAATTTCGGATTATTTTTAAATAGTCTAATTATGATCTTCTATTTTTCGTTTCTGCCTCAGCTGAAAGGGAAGTTCCCTTTCTACTTTCAAGCTTCTCAAATTTCGGATTATTTTAAATAGTCTAATTATGATCTTCTATTTTTCGTTTCTGCCTCAGCGGAAAGGAAGTTCCCTATCTACTTTTAAGCTTCTCAAATTTCGGATTATTTTAAATAGTCTAATTATGATCTTCTATTTTTCGTTTCTGCCTATTGTTCGCAGAGAAATTCCCTTTCTACTTTCAAGCTTCTCAAATTTCGGATTATTTTAAATAGTCTAATTATGATCTTCTATTTTTCGTTTCTGCCTCAGCTGAAAGGGAAGTTCCCTTTCTACTTTCAAGCTTCTCAAATTTCGGATTATTTTAAATATTCTAATTATGATCTTCTATTTTTCGTTTCTGCCTAAGCTGAAAGGGAAGTTCCCTTTCTACTTTCAAGCTTCTCAAATTTCGGATTATTTTAAATAGTCTAATTATGATCTTCTATTTTTCGTTTCTGCCTAAGCTGAAAGGGAAGTTCCCTTTCTTACTTTCAAGCTTCTCAAATTTCGGATTATTTTTAAATAGTCTAATTATGATCTTCTATTTTTCGTTTCTGCCTCAGCTGAAGGGAAGTTCCCTTTCTACTTTCAAGCTTCTCAAATTTCGGATTATTTTTAAATAGTCTAATTATGATCTTCTATTTTTCGTTTCTGCCTAAGCTGAAAGGGAAGTTCCCCTTTTCAACTTTCAAGCTTCTCAAATTTCGGATTATTTTAAATATTCTAATTATAATCTTCTATTTTTCGTTTCTGCCTCAGCTGAAAGGGAAGTTCCCTTTCTACTTTCAAGCTTCTCAAAATTTCGGATTATTTTTAAATAGTCTAATTATGATCTTCTATTTTTCGTTTCTGCCTCAGCTGAAAGGGAAGTTCCCTTTCTACTTTCAAGCTTCTCAAATTTCGGATTATTTTAAATAGTCTAATTATGATCTTTCTATTTTTCGTTTCTGCCTAAGCTGAAAGGGAAGTTCCCTTTCTACTTTCAAGCTTCTCAAATTTCGGATTATTTTAAATAGTCTAATTATGATCTTCTATTTTTCGTTTCTGCCTCAGCTGAAAGGGAAGTTCCCTTTCTACTTTCAAGCTTCTCAAATTTCGGATTATTTTAAATAGTCTAATTATGATCTTCTATTTTTCGTTTCTGCCTCAGCGGAAAGGGAAGTTCCCTTTCTACTTTCAAGCTTCTCAAATTTCGGATTATTTCTAAATAGTCTAATTATGATCTTCTATTTTCGTTTCTGCCTCAGCTGAAAGGGAAGTTCCCTTTCTACTTTCAAGCTTCTCAAATTTCGGATTATTTTAAATAGTCTAATTATGATCTTCTATTTTTCGTTTCTGCCTCAGCTGAAAGGGAAGTTCCCTATCTACTTTTAAGCTTCTCAAATTTCGGATTATTTTAAATAGTCTAATTATGATCTTCTATTTTCGTTTCTTCCTCAGCTGAAAGGGAAGTTCCCTTTCTACTTTCAAGCTTCTCAAATTTCGGATTAATTTTAAATAGTCTAATTATGATCTTCTATTTTTCGTTTCTGCCTCAGCTGAAAGGGAAGTTCCCTATCTACTTTTAAGCTTCTCAAATTTCGGATTATTTTAAATAGTCTAATTATGATCTTCTATTTTTCGTTTCTGCCTCAGCTGAAAGGGAAGTTCCCCTTTCTACTTTCAAGCTTCTCAAATTTCGGATTATTTTAAATAGTCTAATTATGATCTTCTATTTTTCGTTTCTGCCTCAGCTGAAAGGGAAGTTCCCTTTCTACTTTCAAGCTTCTCAAATTTCGGATTATTTTAAATAGTCTAATTATGATCTTCTATTTTTCGTTTCTTCCTCAGCTGAAAGGGAAGTTCCCTTTCTACTTTCAAGCTTCTCAAATTTCGGATTATTTTAAATAGTCTAATTATGATCTTCTATTTTTCGTTTCTGCCTCAGCTGAAAGGGAAGTTCCCCTATCTACTTTTAAGCTTCTCAAATTTCGGATTATTTTAAATAGTCTAATTATGATCTTCTATTTTTCGTTTCTGCCTCAGCGGAAAGGGAAGTTCCCCTTTCTACTTTCAAGCTTCTCAAATTTCGGATTATTTTAAATAGTCTAATTATGATCTTCTATTTTTCGTTTCTGCCTCAGCTGAAAGGGAAGTTCCCTTTCTACTTTCAAGCTTCTCAAATTTCGGACTTATTTTCAAATAGTCTAATTATGATCTTCTATTTTTCGTTTCTGCCTCAGCTGAAAGGGAAGTTCCCTTTCTACTTTCAAGCTTCTCAAATTTCGGATTATTTTAAATAGTCTAATTATGATCTTCTATTTTTCGTTTCTGCCTCAGCTGAAAGGGAAGTTCCCTTTCTACTTTCAAGCTTCTCAAATTTCGGATTATTTTAAATAGTCTAATTATGATCTTCTATTTTTCGTTTCTGCCTCAGCTGAAAGGGAAGTTCCCTATCTACTTTTAAGCTTCTCAAATTTCGGATTATTTTAAATAGTCTAATTATGATCTTCTATTTTTCGTTTCTGCCTCAGCGGAAAGGGAAGTTCCCTTTCTACTTTCAAGCTTCTCAAATTTCGGATTATTTTAAATAGTCTAATTATGATCTTCTATTTTTCGTTTCTGCCTAAGCTGAAAGGGAAGTTCCCTTTCTACTTTCAAGCTTCTCAAATTTCTGGATTATTTTAAATAGTCTAATTATGATCTTCTATTTTTCGTTTCTGCCTCAGCTGAAAGGGAAGTTCCCTTTCTACTTTCAAGCTTCTCAAATTTCGGATTATTTAAAATAATCCGAAATTTGAGAAGCTTGAAAGTAGAAAGGGAACTTCCCTTTCAGCTGAGGCAGAAACGAAAAATAGAAGATCATAATTAGACTATTTAAAATAATCCGAAATTTGAGAAGCTTGAAAGTAGAAAGGGAACTTCCCTTTCAGCTTAGGCAGAAACGAAAAATAGAAGATCATAATTAGACTATTTAAAATAATCCGAAATTTGAGAAGCTTGAAAGTAGAAAGGGAACTTCCCTTTCAGCTGAGGCAGAAACGAAAAATAGAAGATCATAATTAGACTATTTAAAATAATCCGAAATTTGAGAAGCTTAAAAGTAGATAGGGAACTTCCCTTTCAGCTGAGGCAGAAACGAAAAATAGAAGATCATAATTAGACTATTTAAAATAATCCGAAATTTGAGAAGCTTGAAAGTAGAAAGGGAACTTCCCTTTCAGCTGAGGCAGAAACGAAAAATAGAAGATCATAATTAGACTATTTAAAATAATCCGAAATTTGAGAAGCTTGAAAGTAGAAAGGGAACTTCCCTTTCAGCTGAGGCGAAAAATAGAAGATTATAATTAGAAACGAAAAATAGAAGATCATAATTAGACTATTTAAAATAATCCGAAATTTGAGAAGCTTGAAAGTAGAAAGGGAACTTCCCTTTCAGCTGAGGCAGAAACGAAAAATAGAAGATCATAATTAGACTATTTAAAATAATCCGAAATTTGAGAAGCTTGAAAGTAGAAAGGGAACTTCCCTTTCCGCTGAGGCAGAAACGAAAAATAGAAGATCATAATTAGACTATTTAAAATAATCCGAAATTTGAGAAGCTTAAAAGTAGATAGGGAACTTCCCTTTCAGCTGAGGCAGAAACGAAAAATAGAAGATCATAATTAGACTATTTAAAATAATCCGAAATTTGAGAAGCTTAAAAGTAGATAGGGAACTTCCCTTTCAGCTTAGGCAGAAACGAAAAATAGAAGATTATAATTAGAATATTTAAAATAATCCGAAATTTGAGAAGCTTTGAGAAGCTTGAAAGTAGAAAGGGAACTTCCCTTTCAGCTGAGGCTTAAGAAACGAAAAATAGAAGATCATAATTAGACTATTTAAAATAATCCGAAATTTAGAGAAGCTTGAAAGTAGAAAGGGAACTTCCCTTTCAGCTGAGGCAGAAACGAAAAATAGAAGATCATAATTAGACTATTTAAAATAATCCGAAATTTAGATGAAGCTTGAAAGTAGAAAGGGAACTTCCCTTTCAGCTGAGGCAGAAACGAAAAAATTAGAAGATCATAATTAGACTATTTAAAATAATCCGAAAAATTTGAGAAGCTTAAAAGTAGATAGGGAACTTCCCTTTCAGCTGAGGCGAAAAATAGAAGATCATAATTAGAAACGAAAAATAGAAGATCATAATTAATTAGACTATTTAAAATAATCCGAAATTTGAGAAGCTTGAAAGTAGAAAGGGAACTTCCCTTTCAGCTGAGGAAGAAACGAAAAATAGAAGATCATAATTAGACTATTTAAAATAATCCGAAATTTGAGAAGCTTAAAAGTAGATAGGGAACTTCCCTTTCAGCTGAGGCAGAAACGAAAAATAGAAGATTATAATTAGACTATTTAAAATAATCCGAAATTTGAGAAGCTTGAAAGTAGAAAGGGAACTTCCCTTTCAGCTGAGGCAGAAACGAAAAATAGAAGATTATAATTAGACTATTTAAAATAATCCGAAATTTGAGAAGCTTGAAAGTAGAAAGGGAACTTCCCTTTCCGCTGAGGCAGAAACGAAAAATAGAAGATCATAATTAGACTATTTAAAATAATCCGAAATTTGAGAAGCTTGAAAGTAGAAAGGGAACTTCCCTTTCAGCTGAGGCAGAAACGAAAAATAGAAGATCATAATTAGACTATTTAAAATAATCCGAAATTTGAGAAGCTTGAAAGTAGAAAGGGAACTTCCCTTTCAGCTGAGGCAGAAACGAAAAATAGAAGATCATAATTAGACTATTTAAAATAATCCGAAATTTGAGAAGCTTGAAAGTAGAAAGGGAACTTCCCTTTCAGCTGAGGCAGAAACGAAAAATAGAAGATCATAATTAGACTATTTAAAATAATCCGAAATTTGAGAAGCTTGAAAGTAGAAAGGGAACTTCCCTTTCAGCTGAGGCAGAAACGAAAAATAGAAGATTATAATTAGACTATTTAAAATAATCCGAAATTTGAGAAGCTTGAAAGTAGAAAGGGAACTTCCCTTTCAGCTGAGGCAGAAACGAAAAATAGAAGATCATAATTAGACTATTTAAAATAATCCGAAATTTGAGAAGCTTGAAAGTAGAAAGGGAACTTCCCTTTCAGCTGAGGCAGAAACGAAAAATAGAAGATCATAATTAGACTATTTAAAATAATCCGAAATTTGAGAAGCTTGAAAGTAGAAAGGGAACTTCCCTTTCAGCTGAGGCAGAAACGAAAAATAGAAGATCATAATTAGACTATTTAAAATAATCCGAAATTTGAGAAGCTTGAAAGTAGAAAGGGAACTTCCCTTTCAGCTTAGGCAGAAACGAAAAATAGAAGATCATAATTAGACTATTTAAAATAATCCGAAATTTGAGAAGCTTGAAAGTAGAAAGGGAACTTCCCTTTCAGCTTAGGCAGAAACGAAAAATAGAAGATCATAATTAGACTATTTAAAATAATCCGAAATTTGAGAAGCTTGAAAGTAGAAAGGGAATTTCTCTGCGAACAATAGGTAGAGAAGAAAAAAGAAGATTATAAATAGTCTATTTAAAATAATCCGAAATTTGAGAAGCTTGAAAGTAGAAAGGGAACTTCCCTTTCAGCTGAGGCAGAAACGAAAAATAGAAGATCATAATTAGACTATTTAAAATAATCCGAAATTTGAGAAGCTTGAAAGTAGAAAGGGAACTTCCCTTTCAGCTTAGGCAGAAACGAAAAATAGAAGATCATAATTAGACTATTTAAAATAATCCGAAATTTGAGAAGCTTGAAAGTAGAAAGGGAATTTCTCTGCGAACAATAGGTAGAGAAGAAAAAAGAAGATTATAAATAGTCTATTTAAAATAATCCGAAATTTGAGAAGCTTGAAAGTAGAAAGGGAACTTCCCTTTCAGCTGAGGCAGAAACGAAAAATAGAAGATCATAATTAGACTATTTAAAATAATCCGAAATTTGAGAAGCTTGAAAGTAGAAAGGGAACTTCCCTTTCAGCTGAGGCAGAAACGAAAAAAAGATGATCATAATTAGACTATTTAAAATAATCCGAAATTTGAGAAGCTTAAAAGTAGAAAGGGAACTTCCCTTTCAGCTTAGGCAGAAACGAAAAATAGAAGATTATAATTAGAATATTTAAAATAATCCGAAATTTGAGAAGCTTGAAAGTAGAAAGAGAATTTCTCTGCGAACAATAGGTAGAGAAGAAAAAAGAAGATTATAAATAGTCTATTTAAAATAATCCGAAATTTGAGAAGCTTGAAAGTAGAAAGGGAACTTCCCTTTCAGCTTAGGCAGAAACGAAAAATAGAAGATCATAATTAGACTATTTAAAATAATCCGAAATTTGAGAAGCTTGAAAGTAGAAAGGGAACTTCCCTTTCAGCTGAGGCAGAAACGAAAAATAGAAGATCATAATTAGACTATTTAAAATAATCCGAAATTTGAGAAGCTTGAAAGTAGAAAGGGAACTTCCCTTTCAGCTGAGGCAGAAACGAAAAATAGAAGATCATAATTAGACTATTTAAAATAATCCGAAATTTGAGAAGCTTAAAAGTAGATAGGGAACTTCCCTTTCAGCTGAGGCAGAAACGAAAAATAGAAGATCATAATTAGACTATTTAAAATAATCCGAAATTTGAGAAGCTTGAAAGTAGAAAGGGAACTTCCCTTTCAGCTGAGGCAGAAACGAAAAATAGAAGATCATAATTAGACTATTTAAAATAATCCGAAATTTGAGAAGCTTGAAAGTAGAAAGGGAACTTCCCTTTCAGCTGAGGCAGAAACGAAAAATAGAAGATCATAATTAGACTATTTAAAATAATCCGAAATTTGAGAAGCTTGAAAGTAGAAAGGGAACTTCCCTTTCCGCTGAGGCAGAAACGAAAAATAGAAGATCATAATTAGACTATTTAAAATAATCCGAAATTTGAGAAGCTTGAAAGTAGAAAGGGAACTTCCCTTTCAGCTGAGGCAGAAACGAAAAATAGAAGATCATAATTAGACTATTTAAAATAATCCGAAATTTGAGAAGCTTGAAAGTAGAAAGGGAACTTCCCTTTCAGCTTAGGCAGAAACGAAAAATAGAAGATCATAATTAGACTATTTAAAATAATCCGAAATTTGAGAAGCTTGAAAGTAGAAAGGGAACTTCCCTTTCAGCTGAGGAAGAAACGAAAAATAGAAGATCATAATTAGACTATTTAAAATAATCCGAAATTTGAGAAGCTTAAAAGTAGATAGGGAACTTCCCTTTCAGCTGAGGCAGAAACGAAAAATAGAAGATCATAATTAGACTATTTAAAATAATCCGAAATTTGAGAAGCTTGAAAGTAGAAAGGGAACTTCCCTTTCAGCTGAGGCAGAAACGAAAAATAGAAGATCATAATTAGACTATTTAAAATAATCCGAAATTTGAGAAGCTTGAAAGTAGAAAGGGAACTTCCCTTTCAGCTGAGGCAGAAACGAAAAATAGAAGATCATAATTAGACTATTTAAAATAATCCGAAATTTGAGAAGCTTGAAAGTAGAAAGGGAACTTCCCTTTCCGCTGAGGCAGAAACGAAATTAAAGAAGATTATAAATAGTCTATTTAAAATAATCCGAAATTTGAGAAGCTTGAAAGTAGAAAGGGAATTGAGAAGCTTAAAAGTAGATAGGGAACTTCCCTTTCCGCTTAGGCAGAAACGAAAAATAGAAGATAGACTATTTAAAATAATCCGAAATTTGAGAAGCTTGAAAGTAGAAAGGGAACTTCCCTTTCAGCTGAGGAAGAAACGAAAAATAGAAGATCATAATTAGACTATTTAAAATAATCCGAAATTTGAGAAGCTTGAAAGTAGAAAGGGAACTTCCCTTTCAGCTGAGGCAGAAACGAAAAATAGAAGATCATAATTAGACTATTTAAAATAATCCGAAATTTGAGAAGCTTGAAAGTAGAAAGGGAACTTCCCTTTCAGCTGAGGCAGAAACGAAAAATAGAAGATCATAATTAGAATATTTAAAATAATCCGAAATTTGAGAAGCTTGAAAGTTGAAAGGGAACTTCCCTTTCAGCTTAGGCAGAAACGAAAAATAGAAGATCATAATTAGACTATTTAAAATAATCCGAAATTTGAGAAGCTTGAAAGTAGAAAGGGAACTTCCCTTTCAGCTTAGGCAGAAACGAAAAATAGAAGATCATAATTAGACTATTTAAAATAATCCGAAATTTGAGAAGCTTGAAAGTAGAAAGGGAACTTCCCTTTCAGCTGAGGCAGAAACGAAAAATAGAAGATTATAATTAGAATATTTAAAATAATCCGAAATTTGAGAAGCTTGAAAGTAGAAAGGGAACTTCCCTTTCAGCTGAGGCAGAAACGAAAAATAGAAGATCATAATTAGACTATTTAAAATAATCCGAAATTTGAGAAGCTTGAAAGTAGAAAGGGAACTTCCCTTTCCGCTGAGGCAGAAACGAAAAATAGAAGATCATAATTAGACTATTTAAAATAATCCGAAATTTGAGAAGCTTGAAAGTAGAAAGGGAACTTCCCTTTCAGCTGAGGCAGAAACGAAAAATAGAAGATCATAATTAGACTATTTAAAATAATCCGAAATTTGAGAAGCTTGAAAGTAGAAAGGGAACTTCCCTTTCAGCTGAGGCAGAAACGAAAAATAGAAGATTATAATTAGAATATTTAAAATAATCCGAAATTTGAGAAGCTTGAAAGTAGAAAGGGAACTTCCCTTTCAGCTGAGGCAGAAACGAAAAATAGAAGATCATAATTAGACTATTTAAAATAATCCGAAATTTGAGAAGCTTGAAAGTAGAAAGGGAACTTCCCTTTCCGCTGAGGAAGAAACGAAAAATAGAAGATCATAATTAGACTATTTAAAATAATCCGAAATTTGAGAAGCTTGAAAGTAGAAAGGGAACTTCCCTTTCAGCTGAGGCAGAAACGAAAAATAGAAGATCATAATTAGACTATTTAAAATAATCCGAAATTTGAGAAGCTTGAAAGTAGAAAGGGAACTTCCCTTTCAGCTGAGGCAGAAACGAAAAATAGAAGATCATAATTAGACTATTTAAAATAATCCGAAATTTGAGAAGCTTGAAAGTAGAAAGGGAACTTCCCTTTCAGCTGAGGCAGAAACGAAAAATAGAAGATTATAATTAGAATATTTAAAATAATCCGAAATTTGAGAAGCTTGAAAGTAGAAAGGGAACTTCCCTTTCCGCTGAGGCAGAAACGAAAAATAGAAGATCATAATTAGACTATTTAAAATAATCCGAAATTTGAGAAGCTTGAAAGTAGAAAGGGAACTTCCCTTTCAGCTGAGGAAGAAACGAAAAATAGAAGATCATAATTAGACTATTTAAAATAATCCGAAATTTGAGAAGCTTGAAAGTAGAAAGGGAACTTCCCTTTCAGCTGAGGCAGAAACGAAAAATAGAAGATCATAATTAGACTATTTAAAATAATCCGAAATTTGAGAAGCTTGAAAGTAGAAAGGGAACTTCCCTTTCAGCTGAGGCAGAAACGAAAAATAGAAGATCATAATTAGACTATTTAAAATAATCCGAAATTTGAGAAGCTTGAAAGTAGAAAGGGAACTTCCCTTTCAGCTTAGGCAGAAACGAAAAATAGAAGATCATAATTAGACTATTTAAAATAATCCGAAATTTGAGAAGCTTGAAAGTAGAAAGGGAATTTCTCTGCGAACAATAGGTAGAGAAGAAAAAAGAAGATTATAAATAGTCTATTTAAAATAATCCGAAATTTGAGAAGCTTGAAAGTAGAAAGGGAACTTCCCTTTCAGCTGAGGCAGAAACGAAAAATAGAAGATCATAATTAGACTATTTAAAATAATCCGAAATTTGAGAAGCTTGAAAGTAGAAAGGGAACTTCCCTTTCAGCTGAGGCAGAAACGAAAAATAGAAGATCATAATTAGACTATTTAAAATAATCCGAAATTTGAGAAGCTTGAAAGTAGAAAGGGAACTTCCCTTTCAGCTGAGGCAGAAACGAAAAATAGAAGATCATAATTAGACTATTTAAAATAATCCGAAATTTGAGAAGCTTGAAAGTAGAAAGGGAACTTCCCTTTCAGCTGAGGCAGAAACGAAAAAAAGATGATCATAATTAGACTATTTAAAATAATCCGAAATTTGAGAAGCTTAAAAGTAGAAAGGGAACTTCCCTTTCAGCTTAGGCAGAAACGAAAAATAGAAGATCATAATTAGACTATTTAAAATAATCCGAAATTTGAGAAGCTTGAAAGTAGAAAGAGAATTTCTCTGCGAACAATAGGTAGAGAAGAAAAAAGAAGATTATAAATAGTCTATTTAAAATAATCCGAAATTTGAGAAGCTTGAAAGTAGAAAGGGAACTTCCCTTTCAGCTTAGGCAGAAACGAAAAATAGAAGATCATAATTAGACTATTTAAAATAATCCGAAATTTGAGAAGCTTGAAAGTAGAAAGGGAATTTCTCTGCGAACAATAGGTAGAGAAGAAAAAAGAAGATTATAAATAGTCTATTTAAAATAATCCGAAATTTGAGAAGCTTGAAAGTAGAAAGGGAACTTCCCTTTCAGCTGAGGCAGAAACGAAAAATAGAAGATCATAATTAGACTATTTAAAATAATCCGAAATTTGAGAAGCTTGAAAGTAGAAAGGGAACTTCCCTTTCAGCTGAGGCAGAAACGAAAAAAAGATGATCATAATTAGACTATTTAAAATAATCCGAAATTTGAGAAGCTTAAAAGTAGAAAGGGAACTTCCCTTTCAGCTTAGGCAGAAACGAAAAATAGAAGATCATAATTAGACTATTTAAAATAATCCGAAATTTGAGAAGCTTGAAAGTAGAAAGAGAATTTCTCTGCGAACAATAGGTAGAGAAGAAAAAAGAAGATTATAAATAGTCTATTTAAAATAATCCGAAATTTGAGAAGCTTGAAAGTAGAAAGGGAACTTCCCTTTCAGCTTAGGCAGAAACGAAAAATAGAAGATCATAATTAGACTATTTAAAATAATCCGAAATTTGAGAAGCTTGAAAGTAGAAAGGGAACTTCCCTTTCAGCTGAGGCAGAAACGAAAAATAGAAGATCATAATTAGACTATTTAAAATAATCCGAAATTTGAGAAGCTTGAAAGTAGAAAGGGAACTTCCCTTTCAGCTTAGGCAGAAACGAAAAATAGAAGATCATAATTAGACTATTTAAAATAATCCGAAATTTGAGAAGCTTGAAAGTAGATAGGGAACTTCCCTTTCAGCTTAGGCAGAAACGAAAAATAGAAGATCATAATTAGACTATTTAAAATAATCCGAAATTTGAGAAGCTTGAAAGTAGAAAGGGAACTTCCCTTTCAGCTTAGGCAGAAACGAAAAATAGAAGATTATAATTAGAATATTTAAAATAATCCGAAATTTGAGAAGCTTAAAAGTAGATAGGGAACTTCCCTTTCAGCTGAGGCAGAAACGAAAAATAGAAGATCATAATTAGACTATTTAAAATAATCCGAAATTTGAGAAGCTTGAAAGTAGAAAGGGAACTTCCCTTTCAGCTGAGGCAGAAACGAAAAATAGAAGATCATAATTAGACTATTTAAAATAATCCGAAATTTGAGAAGCTTAAAAGTAGATAGGAAACTTCCCTTTCAGCTTAGGCAGAAACGAAAAATAGAAGATTATAATTAGAATATTTAAAATAATCCGAAATTTGAGAAGCTTAAAAGTAGATAGGGAACTTCCCTTTCCGCTGAGGCAGAAACGAAAAATAGAAGATTATAATTAGAATATTTAAAATAATCCGAAATTTGAGAAGCTTGAAAGTAGAAAGGGAATTTCTCTGCGAACAATAGGTAGAGAAGAAAATAGAAGATCATAAATAGTCTATTTAAAATAATCCGAAATTTGAGAAGCTTGAAAGTAGAAAGGGAACTTCCCTTTCAGCTGAGGCAGAAACGAAAAATAGAAGATTATAATTAGAATATTTAAAATAATCCGAAATTTGAGAAGCTTGAAAGTAGAAAGGGAATTTCTCTGCGAACAATAGGTAGAGAAGAAAAAAGAAGATTATAAATAGTCTATTTAAAATAATCCGAAATTTGAGAAGCTTGAAAGTAGAAAGGGAACTTCCCTTTCAGCTTAGGCAGAAACGAAAAATAGAAGATTATAATTAGAATATTTAAAATAATCCGAAATTTGAGAAGCTTGAAAGTAGAAAGGGAACTTCCCTTTCAGCTTAGGCAGAAACGAAAAATAGAAGATCATAATTAGACTATTTAAAATAATCCGAAATTTGAGAAGCTTAAAAGTAGATAGGGAACTTCCCTTTCAGCTGAGGCAGAAACGAAAAATAGAAGATCATAATTAGACTATTTAAAATAATCCGAAATTTGAGAAGCTTGAAAGTAGAAAGGGAACTTCCCTTTCAGCTGAGGCAGAAACGAAAAAAAGATGATCATAATTAGACTATTTAAAATAATCCGAAATTTGAGAAGCTTAAAAGTAGAAAGGGAACTTCCCTTTCAGCTGAGGCAGAAACGAAAAATAGAAGATTATAATTAGACTATTTAAAATAATCCGAAATTTGAGAAGCTTAAAAGTAGATAGGGAACTTCCCTTTCAGCTTAGGCAGAAACGAAAAATAGAAGATCATAATTAGACTATTTAAAATAATCCGAAATTTGAGAAGCTTAAAAGTAGATAGGGAACTTCCCTTTCAGCTGAGGCAGAAACGAAAAATAGAAGATCATAATTAGACTATTTAAAATAATCCGAAATTTGAGAAGCTTGAAAGTAGAAAGGGAACTTCCCTTTCAGCTGAGGCAGAAACGAAAAATAGAAGATTATAATTAGAATATTTAAAATAATCCGAAATTTGAGAAGCTTGAAAGTTGAAAGGGAACTTCCCTTTCAGCTTAGGCAGAAACGAAAAATAGAAGATCATAATTAGACTATTTAAAATAATCCGAAATTTGAGAAGCTTGAAAGTAGAAAGGGAACTTCCCTTTCAGCTTAGGCAGAAACGAAAAATAGAAGATCATAATTAGACTATTTAAAATAATCCGAAATTTGAGAAGCTTGAAAGTAGAAAGGGAACTTCCCTTTCAGCTGAGGCAGAAACGAAAAATAGAAGATCATAATTAGACTATTTAAAATAATCCGAAATTTGAGAAGCTTGAAAGTAGAAAGGGAACTTCCCTTTCTCTGCGAACAATAGGCAGAAACGAAAAATAGAAGATCATAATTAGACTATTTAAAATAATCCGAAATTTGAGAAGCTTGAAAGTAGAAAGGGAACTTCCCTTTCAGCTGAGGCAGAAACGAAAAATAGAAGATCATAATTAGACTATTTAAAATAATCCGAAATTTGAGAAGCTTGAAAGTAGAAAGGGAACTTCCCTTTCAGCTTAGGCAGAAACGAAAAATAGAAGATCATAATTAGACTATTTAAAATAATCCGAAATTTGAGAAGCTTGAAAGTAGAAAGGGAACTTCCCTTTCAGCTTAGGCAGAAACGAAAAATAGAAGATCATAATTAGAATATTTAAAATAATCCGAAATTTGAGAAGCTTGAAAGTAGAAAGGGAACTTCCCTTTCAGCTGAGGCAGAAACGAAAAATAGAAGATTATAATTAGACTATTTAAAATAATCCGAAATTTGAGAAGCTTGAAAGTAGAAAGGGAACTTCCCTTTCAGCTGAGGCAGAAACGAAAAATAGAAGATTATAATTAGAATATTTAAAATAATCCGAAATTTGAGAAGCTTGAAAGTAGAAAGGGAACTTCCCTTTCAGCTGAGGCAGAAACGAAAAATAGAAGATCATAATTAGACTATTTAAAATAATCCGAAATTTGAGAAGCTTGAAAGTAGAAAGGGAACTTCCCTTTCAGCTGAGGCAGAAACGAAAAATAGAAGATCATAATTAGACTATTTAAAATAATCCGAAATTTGAGAAGCTTGAAAGTAGAAAGGGAACTTCCCTTTCAGCTGAGGCAGAAACGAAAAATAGAAGATCATAATTAGACTATTTAAAATAATCCGAAATTTGAGAAGCTTGAAAGTAGAAAGGGAACTTCCCTTTCCGCTGAGGCAGAAACGAAAAATAGAAGATCATAATTAGACTATTTAAAATAATCCGAAATTTGAGAAGCTTGAAAGTAGAAAGGGAACTTCCCTTTCAGCTGAGGCAGAAACGAAAAATAGAAGATCATAATTAGACTATTTAAAATAATCCGAAATTTGAGAAGCTTGAAAGTAGAAAGGGAACTTCCCTTTCAGCTGAGGCAGAAACGAAAAATAGAAGATCATAATTAGACTATTTAAAATAATCCGAAATTTGAGAAGCTTGAAAGTAGAAAGGGAACTTCCCTTTCAGCTGAGGCAGAAACGAAAAATAGAAGATTATAATTAGAATATTTAAAATAATCCGAAATTTGAGAAGCTTGAAAGTAGAAAGGGAACTTCCCTTTCAGCTGAGGCAGAAACGAAAAATAGAAGATCATAATTAGACTATTTAAAATAATCCGAAATTTGAGAAGCTTGAAAGTAGAAAGGGAACTTCCCTTTCCGCTGAGGCAGAAACGAAAAATAGAAGATCATAATTAGACTATTTAAAATAATCCGAAATTTGAGAAGCTTGAAAGTAGAAAGGGAACTTCCCTTTCAGCTGAGGAAGAAACGAAAAATAGAAGATCATAATTAGACTATTTAAAATAATCCGAAATTTGAGAAGCTTGAAAGTAGAAAGGGAACTTCCCTTTCAGCTGAGGCAGAAACGAAAAATAGAAGATCATAATTAGACTATTTAAAATAATCCGAAATTTGAGAAGCTTGAAAGTAGAAAGGGAACTTCCCTTTCAGCTGAGGCAGAAACGAAAAATAGAAGATTATAATTAGACTATTTAAAATAATCCGAAATTTGAGAAGCTTGAAAGTTGAAAGGGAACTTCCCTTTCAGCTTAGGCAGAAACGAAAAATAGAAGATCATAATTAGACTATTTAAAATAATCCGAAATTTGAGAAGCTTGAAAGTAGAAAGGGAACTTCCCTTTCAGCTGAGGCAGAAACGAAAAATAGAAGATCATAATTAGACTATTTAAAATAATCCGAAATTTGAGAAGCTTGAAAGTAGAAAGGGAACTTCCCTTTCAGCTGAGGCAGAAACGAAAAATAGAAGATCATAATTAGACTATTTAAAATAATCCGAAATTTGAGAAGCTTGAAAGTAGAAAGGGAACTTCCCTTTCAGCTGAGGCAGAAACGAAAAATAGAAGATCATAATTAGACTATTTAAAATAATCCGAAATTTGAGAAGCTTGAAAGTAGAAAGGGAACTTCCCTTTCAGCTGAGGCAGAAACGAAAAATAGAAGATCATAATTAGACTATTTAAAATAATCCGAAATTTGAGAAGCTTGAAAGTAGAAAGGGAATTTCTCTGCGAACAATAGGTAGAGAAGAAAAAAGAAGATTATAAATAGTCTATTTAAAATAATCCGAAATTTGAGAAGCTTGAAAGTAGAAAGGGAACTTCCCTTTCAGCTGAGGCAGAAACGAAAAATAGAAGATCATAATTAGACTATTTAAAATAATCCGAAATTTGAGAAGCTTGAAAGTAGAAAGGGAACTTCCCTTTCAGCTGAGGCAGAAACGAAAAATAGAAGATTATAATTAGAATATTTAAAATAATCCGAAATTTGAGAAGCTTGAAAGTTGAAAGGGAACTTCCCTTTCAGCTTAGGCAGAAACGAAAAATAGAAGATCATAATTAGACTATTTAAAATAATCCGAAATTTGAGAAGCTTGAAAGTAGAAAGGGAACTTCCCTTTCAGCTGAGGCAGAAACGAAAAATAGAAGATCATAATTAGACTATTTAAAATAATCCGAAATTTGAGAAGCTTGAAAGTAGAAAGGGAACTTCCCTTTCAGCTGAGGCAGAAACGAAAAATAGAAGATCATAATTAGACTATTTAAAATAATCCGAAATTTGAGAAGCTTGAAAGTAGAAAGGGAACTTCCCTTTCAGCTTAGGCAGAAACGAAAAATAGAAGATCATAATTAGACTATTTAAAATAATCCGAAATTTGAGAAGCTTGAAAGTAGAAAGGGAACTTCCCTTTCAGCTGAGGCAGAAACGAAAAAAAGAAGATCATAATTAGACTATTTAAAATAATCCGAAATTTGAGAAGCTTGAAAGTAGAAAGGGAATTTCTCTGCGAACAATAGGTAGAGAAGAAAAAAGAAGATTATAAATAGTCTATTTAAAATAATCCGAAATTTGAGAAGCTTGAAAGTAGAAAGGGAACTTCCCTTTCAGCTGAGGCAGAAACGAAAAATAGAAGATCATAATTAGACTATTTAAAATAATCCGAAATTTGAGAAGCTTGAAAGTAGAAAGGGAACTTCCCTTTCAGCTGAGGCAGAAACGAAAAAAAGATGATCATAATTAGACTATTTAAAATAATCCGAAATTTGAGAAGCTTAAAAGTAGAAAGGGAACTTCCCTTTCAGCTTAGGCAGAAACGAAAAATAGAAGATTATAATTAGAATATTTAAAATAATCCGAAATTTGAGAAGCTTGAAAGTAGAAAGAGAATTTCTCTGCGAACAATAGGTAGAGAAGAAAAAAGAAGATTATAAATAGACTATTTAAAATAATCCGAAATTTGAGAAGCTTGAAAGTAGAAAGGGAACTTCCCTTTCAGCTTAGGCAGAAACGAAAAATAGAAGATCATAATTAGACTATTTAAAATAATCCGAAATTTGAGAAGCTTGAAAGTAGAAAGGGAACTTCCCTTTCAGCTGAGGCAGAAACGAAAAATAGAAGATCATAATTAGACTATTTAAAATAATCCGAAATTTGAGAAGCTTGAAAGTAGAAAGGGAACTTCCCTTTCAGCTGAGGCAGAAACGAAAAATAGAAGATCATAATTAGACTATTTAAAATAATCCGAAATTTGAGAAGCTTGAAAGTAGAAAGGGAACTTCCCTTTCAGCTGAGGCAGAAACGAAAAATAGAAGATCATAATTAGACTATTTAAAATAATCCGAAATTTGAGAAGCTTGAAAGTTAGGGAACTTCCCTTTCAGCTGAGGCAGAAACGAAAAATAGAAGATCATAATTAGACTATTTAAAATAATCCGAAATTTGAGAAGCTTGAAAGTAGAAAGGGAACTTCCCTTTCAGCTGAGGCAGAAACGAAAAATAGAAGATTATAATTAGACTATTTAAAATAATCCGAAATTTGAGAAGCTTAAAAGTAGAAAGGGAACTTCCCTTTCAGCTGAGGCAGAAACGAAAAATAGAAGATCATAATTAGACTATTTAAAATAATCCGAAATTTGAGAAGCTTGAAAGTAGAAAGGGAACTTCCCTTTCAGCTGAGGCAGAAACGAAAAATAGAAGATCATAATTAGACTATTTAAAATAATCCGAAATTTGAGAAGCTTGAAAGTAGAAAGGGAACTTCCCTTTCAGCTTAGGCAGAAACGAAAAATAGAAGATTATAATTAGACTATTTAAAATAATCCGAAATTTGAGAAGCTTGAAAGTAGAAAGGGAACTTCCCTTTCAGCTGAGGACTATTTAAAATAATCCGAAGAGAACGAAAAAGCTAGAAGAAAAATTATAATTAGACTATTTAAAATAATCCGAAATTTGAGAAGCTTGAAAGTAGAAAGGGAACTTCCCTTTCAGCTGAGGCAGAAACGAAAAATAGAAGATTATAATTAGACTATTTAAAATAATCCGAAATTTGAGAAGCTTGAAAGTAGAAAGGGAACTTCCCTTTCAGCTGAGGCAGAAACGAAAAATAGAAGATTATAATTAGACTATTTAAAATAATCCGAAATTTGAGAAGCTTGAAAGTAGAAAGGGAACTTCCCTTTCAGCTGAGGCAGAAACGAAAAAAGAAGATCATAATTAGACTATTTAAAATAATCCGAAATTTGAGAAGCTTGAAAGTAGAAAGGGAACTTCCCTTTCAGCTGAGGCAGAAACGAAAAAAGAAGATTATAATTAGACTATTTAAAATAATCCGAAATTTGAGAAGCTTGAAAGTAGAAAGGGAACTTCCCTTTCAGCTGAGGCAGAAACGAAAAATAGAAGATCATAATTAGACTATTTAAAATAATCCGAAATTTGAGAAGCTTGAAAGTAGAAAGGGAACTTCCCTTTCAGCTGAGGCAGAAACGAAAAAAGAAGATTATAATTAGACTATTTAAAATAATCCGAAATAAGAGAAGCTTGAAAGTAGAAAGGGAACTTCCCTTTCAGCTGAGGCAGAAACGAAAAAAAGAAGATTATAATTAGACTATTTAAAATAATCCGAAATTTGAGAAGCTTGAAAGTAGAAAGGGAACTTCCCTTTCAGCTAGGCAGAAACGAAAAAAGAAGATTATAATTAGACTATTTAAAATAATCCGAAATTTGAGAAGCTTGAAAGTAGAAAGGGAACTTCCCTTTCAGCTGAGGCAGAAACGAAAAATAGAAGATTATAATTAGACTATTTAAAATAATCCGAAATTTGAGAAGCTTGAAAGTAGAAAGGGAACTTCCCTTTCAGCTGAGGCAGAAACGAAAAAAAGAAGATTATAATTAGACTATTTAAAATAATCCGAAATTTGAGAAGCTTGAAAGTAGAAAGGGAACTTCCCTTTCAGCTGAGGCAGAAACGAAAAAAGAAGATTATAATTAGACTATTTAAAATAATTCGAAATTTGAGAAGCTTGAAAGTAGAAAGGGAACTTCCCTTTCAGCTGAGGCAGAAACGAAAAAAGAAGATTATAATTAGACTATTGAAAAGATCAGAAATAAGTGAAGCTTGAAAGTAGAAAGGGAACTTCCCTTTCAGCTGAGGCAGAAACGAAAAAAGAAGATTATAATTAGACTATTGAAAAGATCAGAAATAAGTGAAGCTTGAAAGTAGAAAGGGAACTTCCCTTTCAGCTGAGGCAGAAACGAAAAAAGAAGATTATAATTAGACTATTGAAAAGATCAGAAATTTGAGAAGCTTGAAAGTAGAAAGGGAACTTCCCTTTCAGCTGAGGCAGAAACGAAAAAAGAAGATTATAATTAGACTATTGAAAATAATCCGAAATAAGTGAAGCTTGAAAGTAGAAAGGGAACTTCCCTTTCAGCTGAGGCAGAAACGAAAAAAGAAGATTATAATTAGACTATTGAAAAGATCAGAAATAAGTGAAGCTTGAAAGTAGAAAGGGAACTTCCCTTTCAGCTGAGGCAGAAACGAAAAAAGAAGATTATAATTAGACTATTGAAAAGATCAGAAATAAGTGAAGCTTGAAAGTAGAAAGGGAACTTCCCTTTCAGCTGAGGCAGAAACGAAAAAAGAAGATTATAATTAGACTATTGAAAAGATCAGAAATAAGTGAAGCTTGAAAGTAGAAAGGGAACTTCCCTTTCAGCTGAGGCAGAAACGAAAAAAGAAGATTATAATTAGACTATTGAAAAGATCAGAAATAAGTGAAGCTTGAAAGTAGAAAGGGAACTTCCCTTTCAGCTGAGGCAGAAACGAAAAAAGAAGATTATAATTAGACTATTGAAAAGATCAGAAATAAGTGAAGCTTGAAAGTAGAAAGGGAACTTCCCGAAATTTGAGAATTATAATTAGACTATTGAAAAGATCAGAAATAAGTGAAGCTTGAAAGTAGAAAGGGAACTTCCCTTTCAGCTGAGGCAGAAACGAAAAAAGAAAAAATTAGACTATTGAAAAGATCAGAAATAAGCTTTAGAAAGAACTTCCCTTTAGCTGAGGCAGAAACGAAAAAAGAAGATTATAATTAGACTATTGAAAAGATCAGAAATAAGTGAAGCTTGAAAGTAGAAAGGGAACTTCCCTTTCAGCAGAAGATTATAATTAGACTATTGAAAAGATCAGAAATAAGTGAAGCTTGAAAGTAGAAAGGGAACTTCCCTTGAAAGGGAACTTCCCTTTCAGCAACGAAAAATAGAAGATTAGATTATGAGAAGCTTGAAAGTGAGGCAGAAACGAAAAAAAGAAGATTATAATTAGACTATTGAAAAGATCAGAAATAAGTGAAGCTTGAAAGTAGAAAGGGAACTTCCCTTTCAGCTGAGGCAGAAACGAAAAAAGAAGATTATAATTAGACTATTGAAAAGATCAGAAATAAGTGAAGCTTGAAAGTAGAAAGGGAACTTCCCTTTCAGCTGAGGCAGAAACGAAAAAAGAAGATTATAATTAGACTATTGAAAAGATCAGAAATAAGTGAAGCTTGAAAGTAGAAAGGGAACTTCCCTTTCAGCTGAGGCAGAAACGAAAAAAGAAGATTATAATTAGACTATTGAAAAGATCAGAAATAAGTGAAGCTTGAAAGTAGAAAGGGAACTTCCCTTTCAGCTGAGGCAGAAACGAAAAAAGAAGATTATAATTAGACTATTGAAAAGATCAGAAATAAGTGAAGCTTGAAAGTAGAAAGGGAACTTCCCTTTCAGCTGAGGCAGAAACGAAAAAAGAAGATTATAATTAGACTATTGAAAATAATCAGAAATAAGAGAAGCTTGAAAGTAGAAAGGGAACTTCCCTTTCAGCTGAGGCAGAAACGAAAAAAGAAGATTATAATTAGACTATTGAAAAGATCAGAAATAAGTGAAGCTTGAAAGTAGAAAGGGAACTTCCCTTTCAGCTGAGGCAGAAACGAAAAAAGAAGATTATAATTAGACTATTGAAAAGATCAGAAATAAGTGAAGCTTGAAAGTAGAAAGGGAACTTCCCTTTCAGCTGAGGCAGAAACGAAAAAAGAAGATTATAATTAGACTATTGAAAAGATCAGAAATAAGTGAAGCTTGAAAGTAGAAAGGGAACTTCCCTTTCAGCTGAGGCAGAAACGAAAAAAGAAGATTATAATTAGACTATTGAAAAGATCAGAAATAAGTGAAGCTTGAAAGTAGAAAGGGAACTTCCCTTTCAGCTGAGGCAGAAACGAAAAAAGAAGATTATAATTAGACTATTGAAAAGATCAGAAATAAGTGAAGCTTGAAAGTAGAAAGGGAACTTCCCTTTCAGCTGAGGCAGAAACGAAAAAAGAAGATTATAATTAGACTATTGAAAAGATCAGAAATAAGTGAAGCTTGAAAGTAGAAAGGGAACTTCCCTTTCAGCTGAGGCAGAAACGAAAAAAGAAGATTATAATTAGACTATTGAAAAGATCAGAAATAAGTGAAGCTTGAAAGTAGAAAGGGAACTTCCCTTTCAGCTGAGGCAGAAACGAAAAAAGAAGATTATAATTAGACTATTGAAAAGATCAGAAATAAGTGAAGCTTGAAAGTAGAAAGGGAACTTCCCTTTCAGCTGAGGCAGAAACGAAAAAAGAAGATTATAATTAGACTATTGAAAAGATCAGAAATAAGAGAAGCTTGAAAGTAGAAAGGGAACTTCCCTTTCAGCTGAGGCAGAAACGAAAAATAGAAGATTATAATTAGACTATTGAAAAGATCAGAAATAAGTGAAGCTTGAAAGTAGAAAGGGAACTTCCCTTTCAGCTGAGGCAGAAACGAAAAATAGAAGATTATAATTAGACTATTGAAAAGATCAGAAATAAGTGAAGCTTGAAAGTAGAAAGGGAACTTCCCTTTCAGCTGAGGCAGAAACGAAAAAAGAAGATTATAATTAGACTATTGAAAAGATCAGAAATAAGTGAAGCTTGAAAGTAGAAAGGGAACTTCCCTTTCAGCTGAGGCAGAAACGAAAAAAGAAGATTATAATTAGACTATTGAAAAGATCAGAAATAAGTGAAGCTTGAAAGTAGAAAGGGAACTTCCCTTTCAGCTGAGGCAGAAACGAAAAAAGAAGATTATAATTAGACTATTGAAAAGATCAGAAATAAGTGAAGCTTGAAAGTAGAAAGGGAACTTCCCTTTCAGCTGAGGCAGAAACGAAAAAAGAAGATTATAATTAGACTATTGAAAAGATCAGAAATAAGTGAAGCTTGAAAGTAGAAAGGGAACTTCCCTTTCAGCTGAGGCAGAAACGAAAAAAGAAGATTATAATTAGACTATTGAAAAGATCAGAAATAAGAGAAGCTTGAAAGTAGAAAGGGAACTTCCCTTTCAGCTGAGGCAGAAACGAAAAAAGAAGATTATAATTAGACTATTGAAAAGATCAGAAATAAGAGAAGCTTGAAAGTAGAAAGGGAACTTCCCTTTCAGCTGAGGCAGAAACGAAAAAAGAAGATTATAATTAGACTATTGAAAAGATCAGAAATTTGTGAAGCTTGAAAGTAGAAAGGGAACTTCCCTTTCAGCTGAGGCAGAAACGAAAAAAGAAGATCATAATTAGACTATTTAAAATAATCCGAAATTTGAGAAGCTTGAAAGTAGAAAGGGAACTTCCCTTTCAGCTGAGGCAGAAACGAAAAATAGAAGATTATAATTAGACTATTGAAAATAATCCGAAATTTGAGAAGCTTGAAAGTAGAAAGGGAATTTCTCTGCGAACAATAGGCAGAAACGAAAAAAGAAGATTATAATTAGACTATTTAAAATAGATCAGAAATAAGTGAAGCTTGAAAGTAGAAAGGGAACTTCCCTTTCAGCTGAGGCAGAAACGAAAAATAGAAGATTATAATTAGACTATTGAAAATAATCAGAAATAAGTGAAGCTTGAAAGTAGAAAGGGAACTTCCCTTTCAGCTGAGGCAGAAACGAAAAATAGAAGATCATAATTAGACTATTTAAAATAATCCGAAATTTGAGAAGCTTGAAAGTAGAAAGGGAACTTCCCTTTCAGCTGAGGCAGAAACGAAAAATAGAAGATCATAATTAGACTATTGAAAATAATCCGAAATTTGAGAAGCTTGAAAGTAGAAAGGGAACTTCCCTTTCAGCTGAGGCAGAAACGAAAAAAGAAGATTATAATTAGACTATTTAAAATAATCCGAAATTTGAGAAGCTTGAAAGTAGAAAGGGAACTTCCCTTTCAGCTGAGGCAGAAACGAAAAATAGAAGATTATAATTAGACTATTTAAAATAATCCGAAATTTGAGAAGCTTGAAAGTAGAAAGGGAACTTCCCTTTCAGCTTAGGCAGAAACGAAAAATAGAAGATTATAATTAGACTATTTAAAATAATCCGAAATTTGAGAAGCTTAAAAGTAGAAAGGGAACTTCCCTTTCAGCTGAGGCAGAAACGAAAAATAGAAGATTATAATTAGACTATTTAAAATAATCCGAAATTTGAGAAGCTTGAAAGTAGAAAGGGAACTTCCCTTTCAGCTGAGGCAGAAACGAAAAATAGAAGATCATAATTAGACTATTTAAAATAATCCGAAATTTGAGAAGCTTAAAAGTAGATAGGGAACTTCCCTTTCAGCTGAGGCAGAAACGAAAAATAGAAGATTATAATTAGACTATTTAAAATAATCCGAAATTTGAGAAGCTTAAAAGTAGAAAGGGAACTTCCCTTTCAGCTGAGGCAGAAACGAAAAATAGAAGATTATAATTAGACTATTTAAAATAATCCGAAATTTGAGAAGCTTGAAAGTAGAAAGGGAATTTCTCTGCGAACAATAGGTAGAGAAGAAAATAGAAGATTATAAATAGACTATTTAAAATAATCCGAAATTTGAGAAGCTTGAAAGTAGAAAGGGAACTTCCCTTTCAGCTGAGGCAGAAACGAAAAATAGAAGATTATAATTAGACTATTTAAAATAATCCGAAATTTGAGAAGCTTGAAAGTAGAAAGGGAACTTCCCTTTCAGCTGAGGCAGAGAACGAAAAAAGAAGATTATAATTAGACTATTTAAAATAATCCGAAATTTGAGAAGCTTGAAAGTAGAAAGGGAACTTCCCTTTCAGCTGAGGCAGAAACGAAAAATAGAAGATTATAATTAGACTATTTAAAATAATCCGAAATTTGAGAAGCTTGAAAGTAGAAAGGGAACTTCCCTTTCAGCTGAGGCAGAAACGAAAAATAGAAGATTATAATTAGACTATTTAAAATAATCCGAAATTTGAGAAGCTTGAAAGTAGAAAGGGAACTTCCCTTTCAGCTGAGGCAGAAACGAAAAATAGAAGATCATAATTAGACTATTTAAAATAATCCGAAATTTGAGAAGCTTGAAAGTAGAAAGGGAACTTCCCTTTCAGCTGAGGCAGAAACGAAAAATAGAAGATTATAATTAGACTATTTAAAATAATCCGAAATTTGAGAAGCTTGAAAGTAGAAAGGGAACTTCCCTTTCAGCTGAGGCAGAAACGAAAAAAGAAGATCATAATTAGACTATTTAAAATAATCCGAAATTTGAGAAGCTTGAAAGTAGAAAGGGAACTTCCCTTTCAGCTTAGGCAGAAACGAAAAATAGAAGATCATAATTAGACTATTTAAAATAATCCGAAATTTGAGAAGCTTGAAAGTAGATAGGGAACTTCCCTTTCAGCTTAGGCAGAAACGAAAAATAGAAGATCATAATTAGACTATTTAAAATAATCCGAAATTTGAGAAGCTTAAAAGTAGAAAGGGAACTTCCCTTTCAGCTGAGGCAGAAACGAAAAATAGAAGATTATAATTAGACTATTTAAAATAATCCGAAATTTGAGAAGCTTGAAAGTAGAAAGGGAACTTCCCTTTCAGCTGAGGCAGAAACGAAAAATAGAAGATTATAATTAGACTATTTAAAATAATCCGAAATTTGAGAAGCTTGAAAGTAGAAAGGGAACTTCCCTTTCAGCTTTCATTAGGCAGAAACGATAGAAGATCATAATTAGAATATTTAAAATAATCCGAAATTTGAGAAGCTTGAAAGTAGAAAGGGAACTTCCCTTTCAGCTGAGGCAGAAACGAAAAATAGAAGATCATAATTAGACTATTTAAAATAATCCGAAATTTGAGAAGCTTGAAAGTAGAAAGGGAATTTCTCTGCGAACAATAGGCAGAAACGAAAAATAGAAGATCATAATTAGACTATTTAAAATAATCCGAAATTTGAGAAGCTTGAAAGTAGAAAGGGAACTTCCCTTTCAGCTGAGGCAGAAACGAAAAATAGAAGATTATAATTAGACTATTTAAAATAATCCGAAATTTGAGAAGCTTGAAAGTAGAAAGGGAACTTCCCTTTCAGCTGAGGCAGAAACGAAAAATAGAAGATCATAATTAGACTATTTAAAATAATCCGAAATTTGAGAAGCTTGAAAGTAGAAAGGGAACTTCCCTTTCAGCTGAGGCAGAAACGAAAAATAGAAGATTATAATTAGACTATTTAAAATAATCCGAAATTTGAGAAGCTTGAAAGTAGAAAGGGAACTTCCCTTTCAGCTGAGGCAGAAACGAAAAATAGAAGATCATAATTAGACTATTTAAAATAATCCGAAATTTGAGAAGCTTGAAAGTAGAAAGGGAACTTCCCTTTCAGCAATAGGCAGAAACGAAAAATAGAAGATCATAATTAGACTATTTAAAATAATCCGAAATTTGAGAAGCTTAAAAGTAGATAGGGAACTTCCCTTTCAGCTGAGGCAGAAACGAAAAATAGAAGATCATAATTAGACTATTTAAAATAATCCGAAATTTGAGAAGCTTGAAAGTAGAAAGGGAACTTCCCTTTCAGCTGAGGCAGAAACGAAAAAAGAAGATTATAATTAGACTATTGAAAAGATCAGAAATAATCCGAAATTTGAGAAGCTTGAAAGTAGAAAGGGAACTTCCCTTTCAGCTGAGGCAGAAACGAAAAATAGAAGATCATAATTAGACTATTTAAAATAATCCGAAATTTGAGAAGCTTGAAAGTAGAAAGGGAACTTCCCTTTCAGCTGAGGCAGAAACGAAAAATAGAAGATCATAATTAGACTATTTAAAATAATCCGAAATTTGAGAAGCTTGAAAGTAGAAAGGGAACTTCCCTTTCAGCTGAGGCAGAAACGAAAAATAGAAGATCATAATTAGACTATTTAAAATAATCCGAAATTTGAGAAGCTTAAAAGTAGAAAGGGAACTTCCCTTTCAGCTGAGGCAGAAACGAAAAATAGAAGATCATAATTAGACTATTTAAAATAATCCGAAATTTGAGAAGCTTGAAAGTAGAAAGGGAACTTCCCTTTCAGCTGAGGCAGAAACGAAAAATAGAAGATCATAATTAGACTATTTAAAATAATCCGAAATTTGAGAAGCTTAAAAGTAGATAGGGAACTTCCCTTTCAGCTTAGGCAAAACGAAAAATAGAAGATCATAATTAGACTATTTAAAATAATCCGAAATTTGAGAAGCTTGAAAGTAGAAAGGGAACTTCCCTTTCAGCTGAGGAAGAAACGAAAAATAGAAGATCATAATTAGACTATTTAAAATAATCCGAAATTTGAGAAGCTTGAAAGTAGATAGGGAATTTCTCTGCGAACAATAGGTAGAGAAGAAAAATAGAAGATTATAATTAGAATATTTAAAATAATCCGAAATTTGAGAAGCTTGAAAGTAGAAAGGGAACTTCCCTTTCAGCTGAGGAAGAAACGAAAAATAGAAGATTATAATTAGACTATTTAAAATAATCCGAAATTTGAGAAGCTTGAAAGTAGATAGGGAACTTCCCTTTCAGCTTAGGCAAAACGAAAAATAGAAGATTATAAATAGTCTATTTAAAATAATCCGAAATTTGAGAAGCTTGAAAGTAGAAAGGGAACTTCCCTTTCAGCTTAGGCAGAAACGAAAAATAGAAGATCATAATTAGACTATTTAAAATAATCCGAAATTTGAGAAGCTTGAAAGTAGAAAGGGAATTTCTCTGCGAACAATAGGTAGAGAAGAAAAAAGAAGATTATAAATAGTCTATTTAAAATAATCCGAAATTTGAGAAGCTTGAAAGTAGAAAGGGAACTTCCCTTTCAGCTGAGGCAGAAACGAAAAATAGAAGATCATAATTAGACTATTTAAAATAATCCGAAATTTGAGAAGCTTGAAAGTAGAAAGGGAACTTCCCTTTCAGCTGAGGCAGAAACGAAAAAAAGATGATCATAATTAGACTATTTAAAATAATCCGAAATTTGAGAAGCTTAAAAGTAGAAAGGGAACTTCCCTTTCAGCTTAGGCAGAAACGAAAAAAAGAAGATTATAAATAGTCTATTTAAAATAATTCGAAATTTGAGAAGCTTAAAAGTAGAAAGGGAACTTCCCTTTCAGCTGAGGCAGAAACGAAAAATAGAAGATTATAATTAGACTATTTAAAATAATCCGAAATTTGAGAAGCTTGAAAGTAGAAAGGGAACTTCCCTTTCAGCTGAGGAAGAAACGAAAAATAGAAGATTATAATTAGACTATTTAAAATAATCCGAAATTTGAGAAGCTTAAAAGTAGATAGGGAACTTCCCTTTCAGCTTAGGCAGAAACGAAAAATAGAAGATCATAATTAGACTATTTAAAATAATCCGAAATTTGAGAAGCTTGAAAGTAGAAAGGGAATTTCCCTTTCAGCTGAGGAAGAAACGAAAAATAGAAGATCATAATTAGACTATTTAAAATAATCCGAAATTTGAGAAGCTTGAAAGTAGAAAGGGAACTTCCCTTTCAGCTGAGGCAGAAACGAAAAAGTAGAAAGAATTTCTCTGCGAACAATAGGCAGAAACGAAAAATAGAAGATCATAATTAGACTATTTAAAATAATCCGAAATTTGAGAAGCTTGAAAGTAGAAAGGGAACTTCCCTTTCAGCTGAGGCAGAAACGAAAAATAGAAGATCATAATTAGACTATTTAAAATAATCCGAAATTTGAGAAGCTTGAAAGTAGAAAGGGAACTTCCCTTTCAGCTTAGGCAGAAACGAAAAATAGAAGATCATAATTAGACTATTTAAAATAATCCGAAATTTGAGAAGCTTGAAAGTAGAAAGGGAACTTCCCTTTCAGCTTAGGCAGAAACGAAAAATAGAAGATCATAATTAGAATATTTAAAATAATCCGAAATTTGAGAAGCTTGAAAGTAGAAAGGGAACTTCCCTTTCAGCTGAGGCAGAAACGAAAAATAGAAGATCATAATTAGACTATTTAAAATAATCCGAAATTTGAGAAGCTTGAAAGTAGAAAGGGAATTTCTCTGCGAACAATAGGCAGAAACGAAAAATAGAAGATCATAATTAGACTATTTAAAATAATCCGAAATTTGAGAAGCTTAAAAGTAGATAGGGAACTTCCCTTTCCGCTGAGGCAGAAACGAAAAATAGAAGATCATAATTAGACTATTTAAAATAATCCGAAATTTGAGAAGCTTGAAAGTAGAAAGGGAACTTCCCTTTCAGCTGAGGCAGAAACGAAAAATAGAAGATCATAATTAGACTATTTAAAATAATCCGAAATTTGAGAAGCTTGAAAGTAGAAAGGGAACTTCCCTTTCAGCTGAGGCAGAAACGAAAAATAGAAGATCATAATTAGACTATTTAAAATAATCCGAAATTTGAGAAGCTTGAAAGTAGAAAGGGAACTTCCCTTTCAGCTGAGGCAGAAACGAAAAATAGAAGATCATAATTAGACTATTTAAAATAATCCGAAATTTGAGAAGCTTGAAAGTAGAAAGGGAACTTCCCTTTCAGCTGAGGCAGAAACGAAAAATAGAAGATCATAATTAGACTATTTAAAATAATCCGAAATTTGAGAAGCTTAAAAGTAGATAGGGAACTTCCCTTTCAGCTTAGGCAAAACGAAAAATAGAAGATCATAATTAGACTATTTAAAATAATCCGAAATTTGAGAAGCTTGAAAGTAGAAAGGGAACTTCCCTTTCAGCTGAGGCAGAAACGAAAAATAGAAGATCATAATTAGACTATTTAAAATAATCCGAAATTTGAGAAGCTTGAAAGTAGAAAGGGAACTTCCCTTTCAGCTGAGGCAGAAACGAAAAAAAGATGATCATAATTAGACTATTTAAAATAATCCGAAATTTGAGAAGCTTAAAAGTAGAAAGGGAACTTCCCTTTCAGCTTAGGCAGAAACGAAAAAAAGAAGATTATAAATAGTCTATTTAAAATAATTCGAAATTTGAGAAGCTTAAAAGTAGAAAGGGAACTTCCCTTTCAGCTTAGGCAGAAACGAAAAATAGAAGATTATAATTAGAATATTTAAAATAATCCGAAATTTGAGAAGCTTGAAAGTAGAAAGGGAACTTCCCTTTCAGCTGAGGAAGAAACGAAAAATAGAAGATTATAATTAGACTATTTAAAATAATCCGAAATTTGAGAAGCTTAAAAGTAGATAGGGAACTTCCCTTTCAGCTTAGGCAAAACGAAAAATAGAAGATTATAAATAGTCTATTTAAAATAATCCGAAATTTGAGAAGCTTGAAAGTAGAAAGGGAACTTCCCTTTCAGCTTAGGCAGAAACGAAAAATAGAAGATCATAATTAGACTATTTAAAATAATCCGAAATTTGAGAAGCTTGAAAGTAGAAAGGGAATTTCTCTGCGAACAATAGGTAGAGAAGAAAAAAGAAGATTATAAATAGTCTATTTAAAATAATCCGAAATTTGAGAAGCTTGAAAGTAGAAAGGGAACTTCCCTTTCAGCTGAGGCAGAAACGAAAAATAGAAGATCATAATTAGACTATTTAAAATAATCCGAAATTTGAGAAGCTTGAAAGTAGATAGGGAATTTCTCTGCGAACAATAGGTAGAGAAGAAAAATAGAAGATTATAATTAGAATATTTAAAATAATCCGAAATTTGAGAAGCTTGAAAGTAGATAGGGAACTTCCCTTTCAGCTTAGGCAGAAACGAAAAATAGAAGATCATAATTAGACTATTTAAAATAATCCGAAATTTGAGAAGCTTAAAAGTAGATAGGGAACTTCCCTTTCAGCTGAGGCAAAACGAAAAATAGAAGATTATAAATAGTCTATTTAAAATAATCCGAAATTTGAGAAGCTTGAAAGTAGAAAGGGAACTTCCCTTTCAGCTTAGGCAGAAACGAAAAATAGAAGATCATAATTAGACTATTTAAAATAATCCGAAATTTGAGAAGCTTGAAAGTAGAAAGGGAATTTCTCTGCGAACAATAGGTAGAGAAGAAAAAAGAAGATTATAAATAGTCTATTTAAAATAATCCGAAATTTGAGAAGCTTGAAAGTAGAAAGGGAACTTCCCTTTCAGCTGAGGCAGAAACGAAAAATAGAAGATCATAATTAGACTATTTAAAATAATCCGAAATTTGAGAAGCTTGAAAGTAGAAAGGGAACTTCCCTTTCAGCTGAGGCAGAAACGAAAAAAAGATGATCATAATTAGACTATTTAAAATAATCCGAAATTTGAGAAGCTTAAAAGTAGAAAGGGAACTTCCCTTTCAGCTTAGGCAGAAACGAAAAAAAGAAGATTATAAATAGTCTATTTAAAATAATTCGAAATTTGAGAAGCTTAAAAGTAGAAAGGGAACTTCCCTTTCAGCTGAGGCAGAAACGAAAAATAGAAGATTATAATTAGACTATTTAAAATAATCCGAAATTTGAGAAGCTTGAAAGTAGAAAGGGAACTTCCCTTTCAGCTGAGGAAGAAACGAAAAATAGAAGATTATAATTAGACTATTTAAAATAATCCGAAATTTGAGAAGCTTAAAAGTAGATAGGGAACTTCCCTTTCAGCTTAGGCAGAAACGAAAAATAGAAGATCATAATTAGACTATTTAAAATAATCCGAAATTTGAGAAGCTTGAAAGTAGAAAGGGAACTTCCCTTTCAGCTGAGGCAGAAACGAAAAATAGAAGATCATAATTAGACTATTTAAAATAATCCGAAATTTGAGAAGCTTGAAAGTAGAAAGGGAACTTCCCTTTCAGCTGAGGAAGAAACGAAAAATAGAAGATCATAATTAGACTATTTAAAATAATCCGAAATTTGAGAAGCTTGAAAGTAGAAAGGGAACTTCCCTTTCAGCTGAGGCAGAAACGAAAAATAGAAGATCATAATTAGACTATTTAAAATAATCCGAAATTTGAGAAGCTTGAAAGTAGAAAGGGAACTTCCCTTTCAGCTGAGGCAGAAACGAAAAATAGAAGATTATAATTAGACTATTTAAAATAATCCGAAATTTGAGAAGCTTAAAAGTAGATAGGGAACTTCCCTTTCAGCTTAGGCAGAAACGAAAAATAGAAGATCATAATTAGACTATTTAAAATAATCCGAAATTTGAGAAGCTTAAAAGTAGATAGGGAACTTCCCTTTCAGCTGAGGCAGAAACGAAAAATAGAAGATCATAATTAGACTATTTAAAATAATCCGAAATTTGAGAAGCTTGAAAGTAGAAAGGGAACTTCCCTTTCAGCTGAGGCAGAAACGAAAAATAGAAGATTATAATTAGAATATTTAAAATAATCCGAAATTTGAGAAGCTTGAAAGTTGAAAGGGAACTTCCCTTTCAGCTTAGGCAGAAACGAAAAATAGAAGATCATAATTAGACTATTTAAAATAATCCGAAATTTGAGAAGCTTGAAAGTAGAAAGGGAACTTCCCTTTCAGCTTAGGCAGAAACGAAAAATAGAAGATCATAATTAGAATATTTAAAATAATCCGAAATTTGAGAAGCTTGAAAGTAGAAAGGGAACTTCCCTTTCAGCTGAGGCAGAAACGAAAAATAGAAGATCATAATTAGACTATTTAAAATAATCCGAAATTTGAGAAGCTTGAAAGTAGAAAGGGAATTTCTCTGCGAACAATAGGCAGAAACGAAAAATAGAAGATCATAATTAGACTATTTAAAATAATCCGAAATTTGAGAAGCTTGAAAGTAGAAAGGGAACTTCCCTTTCAGCTGAGGCAGAAACGAAAAATAGAAGATCATAATTAGACTATTTAAAATAATCCGAAATTTGAGAAGCTTGAAAGTAGAAAGGGAACTTCCCTTTCAGCTTAGGCAGAAACGAAAAATAGAAGATCATAATTAGACTATTTAAAATAATCCGAAATTTGAGAAGCTTGAAAGTAGAAAGGGAACTTCCCTTTCAGCTTAGGCAGAAACGAAAAATAGAAGATCATAATTAGAATATTTAAAATAATCCGAAATTTGAGAAGCTTGAAAGTAGAAAGGGAACTTCCCTTTCAGCTGAGGCAGAAACGAAAAATAGAAGATCATAATTAGACTATTTAAAATAATCCGAAATTTGAGAAGCTTGAAAGTAGAAAGGGAATTTCTCTGCGAACAATAGGCAGAAACGAAAAATAGAAGATCATAATTAGACTATTTAAAATAATCCGAAATTTGAGAAGCTTAAAAGTAGATAGGGAACTTCCCTTTCCGCTGAGGCAGAAACGAAAAATAGAAGATCATAATTAGACTATTTAAAATAATCCGAAATTTGAGAAGCTTGAAAGTAGAAAGGGAACTTCCCTTTCAGCTGAGGCAGAAACGAAAAATAGAAGATCATAATTAGACTATTTAAAATAATCCGAAATTTGAGAAGCTTGAAAGTAGAAAGGGAACTTCCCTTTCAGCTGAGGCAGAAACGAAAAATAGAAGATCATAATTAGACTATTTAAAATAATCCGAAATTTGAGAAGCTTGAAAGTAGAAAGGGAACTTCCCTTTCAGCTGAGGCAGAAACGAAAAATAGAAGATCATAATTAGACTATTTAAAATAATCCGAAATTTGAGAAGCTTGAAAGTAGAAAGGGAACTTCCCTTTCAGCTGAGGCAGAAACGAAAAATAGAAGATCATAATTAGACTATTTAAAATAATCCGAAATTTGAGAAGCTTAAAAGTAGATAGGGAACTTCCCTTTCAGCTTAGGCAAAACGAAAAATAGAAGATCATAATTAGACTATTTAAAATAATCCGAAATTTGAGAAGCTTGAAAGTAGAAAGGGAACTTCCCTTTCAGCTGAGGCAGAAACGAAAAATAGAAGATCATAATTAGACTATTTAAAATAATCCGAAATTTGAGAAGCTTAAAAGTAGATAGGGAACTTCCCTTTCAGCTTAGGCAAAACGAAAAATAGAAGATCATAATTAGACTATTTAAAATAATCCGAAATTTGAGAAGCTTGAAAGTAGAAAGGGAACTTCCCTTTCAGCTGAGGAAGAAACGAAAAATAGAAGATCATAATTAGACTATTTAAAATAATCCGAAATTTGAGAAGCTTGAAAGTAGATAGGGAATTTCTCTGCGAACAATAGGTAGAGAAGAAAAATAGAAGATTATAATTAGAATATTTAAAATAATCCGAAATTTGAGAAGCTTGAAAGTAGAAAGGGAACTTCCCTTTCAGCTGAGGAAGAAACGAAAAATAGAAGATTATAATTAGACTATTTAAAATAATCCGAAATTTGAGAAGCTTAAAAGTAGATAGGGAACTTCCCTTTCAGCTTAGGCAAAACGAAAAATAGAAGATTATAAATAGTCTATTTAAAATAATCCGAAATTTGAGAAGCTTGAAAGTAGAAAGGGAACTTCCCTTTCAGCTTAGGCAGAAACGAAAAATAGAAGATCATAATTAGACTATTTAAAATAATCCGAAATTTGAGAAGCTTGAAAGTAGAAAGGGAATTTCTCTGCGAACAATAGGTAGAGAAGAAAAAAGAAGATTATAAATAGTCTATTTAAAATAATCCGAAATTTGAGAAGCTTGAAAGTAGAAAGGGAACTTCCCTTTCAGCTGAGGCAGAAACGAAAAATAGAAGATCATAATTAGACTATTTAAAATAATCCGAAATTTGAGAAGCTTGAAAGTAGAAAGGGAACTTCCCTTTCAGCTGAGGCAGAAACGAAAAAAAGATGATCATAATTAGACTATTTAAAATAATCCGAAATTTGAGAAGCTTAAAAGTAGAAAGGGAACTTCCCTTTCAGCTTAGGCAGAAACGAAAAAAAGAAGATTATAAATAGTCTATTTAAAATAATCCGAAATTTGAGAAGCTTAAAAGTAGAAAGGGAATTTCTCTGCGAACAATAGGTAGAGAAGAAAAAAGAAGATTATAAATAGTCTATTTAAAATAATTCGAAATTTGAGAAGCTTAAAAGTAGAAAGGGAACTTCCCTTTCAGCTGAGGCAGAAACGAAAAATAGAAGATTATAATTAGACTATTTAAAATAATCCGAAATAAGTGAAGCTTAAAAGTAGATAGGGAAATTCCCTTTCAGCTGAGGCAGAAACGAAAAATAGAAGATCATAATTAGACTATTTAAAATAATCCGAAATTTGAGAAGCTTAAAAGTAGAAAGGGAACTTCCCTTTCAGCTTAGGCAGAAACGAAAAATAGAAGATTATAAATAGTCTATTTAAAATAATCCGAAATTTGAGAAGCTTAAAAGTAGAAAGGGAATTTCTCTGCGAACAATAGGTAGAGAAGAAAAAAGAAGATTATAATTAGAATATTTAAAATAATCCGAAATTTGAGAAGCTTAAAAGTAGAAAGGGAACTTCCCTTTCCGCTGAGGCAGAAACGAAAAATAGAAGATCATAATTAGACTATTTAAAATAATCCGAAATTTGAGAAGCTTGAAAGTAGAAAGGGAACTTCCCTTTCAGCTGAGGCAGAAACGAAAAATAGAAGATCATAATTAGACTATTTAAAATAATCCGAAATTTGAGAAGCTTGAAAGTAGAAAGGGAACTTCCCTTTCAGCTGAGGCAGAAACGAAAAATAGAAGATTATAAATAGTCTATTTAAAATAATCCGAAATTTGAGAAGCTTGAAAGTAGAAAGGGAACTTCCCTTTCAGCTGAGGAAGAAACGAAAAATAGAAGATCATAATTAGACTATTTAAAATAATCCGAAATTTGAGAAGCTTGAAAGTAGAAAGGGAACTTCCCTTTCAGCTGAGGCAGAAACGAAAAATAGAAGATCATAATTAGACTATTTAAAATAATCCGAAATTTGAGAAGCTTGAAAGTAGAAAGGGAACTTCCCTTTCAGCTGAGGAAGAAACGAAAAATAGAAGATCATAATTAGACTATTTAAAATAATCCGAAATTTGAGAAGCTTAAAAGTAGATAGGGAACTTCCCTTTCAGCTTAGGCAGAAACGAAAAATAGAAGATCATAATTAGACTATTTAAAATAATCCGAAATTTGAGAAGCTTAAAAGTAGATAGGGAACTTCCCTTTCAGCTGAGGCAGAAACGAAAAATAGAAGATTATAATTAGACTATTTAAAATAATCCGAAATTTGAGAAGCTTAAAAGTAGATAGGGAACTTCCCTTTCAGCTGAGGCAGAAACGAAAAATAGAAGATCATAATTAGACTATTTAAAATAATCCGAAATTTGAGAAGCTTAAAAGTAGATAGGGAACTTACCTTTCAGCTGAGGCAGAAACGAAAAATAGAAGATCATAATTAGACTATTTAAAATAATCCGAAATTTGAGAAGCTTGAAAGTAGAAAGGGAACTTCCCTTTCAGCTGAGGAAGAAACGAAAAATAGAAGATCATAATTAGACTATTTAAAATAATCCGAAATTTGAGAAGCTTGAAAGTAGAAAGGGAACTTCCCTTTCAGCTGAGGCAGAAACGAAAAATAGAAGATCATAATTAGACTATTTAAAATAATCCGAAATTTGAGAAGCTTAAAAGTAGATAGGGAACTTCCCTTTCAGCTTAGGCAAAACGAAAAATAGAAGATCATAATTAGACTATTTAAAATAATCCGAAATTTGAGAAGCTTGAAAGTAGAAAGGGAACTTCCCTTTCAGCTGAGGAAGAAACGAAAAATAGAAGATCATAATTAGACTATTTAAAATAATCCGAAATTTGAGAAGCTTGAAAGTAGAAAGGGAACTTCCCTTTCAGCTGAGGAAGAAACGAAAAATAGAAGATTATAATTAGACTATTTAAAATAATCCGAAATTTGAGAAGCTTGAAAATAGAAAGGGAATTTCTCTGCGAACAATAGGTAGAGAAGAAAAAAGAAGATTATAAATAGTCTATTTAAAATAATCCGAAATTTGAGAAGCTTGAAAGTAGAAAGGGAACTTCCCTTTCAGCTGAGGAAGAAACGAAAAATAGAAGATTATAATTAGACTATTTAAAATAATCCGAAATTTGAGAAGCTTAAAAGTAGATAGGGAACTTCCCTTTCAGCTTAGGCAGAAACGAAAAATAGAAGATCATAATTAGACTATTTAAAATAATCCGAAATTTGAGAAGCTTGAAAGTAGAAAGGGAATTTCCCTTTCAGCTGAGGAAGAAACGAAAAATAGAAGATCATAATTAGACTATTTAAAATAATCCGAAATTTGAGAAGCTTGAAAGTAGAAAGGGAACTTCCCTTTCAGCTGAGGAAGAAACGAAAAATAGAAGATCATAATTAGACTATTTAAAATAATCCGAAATTTGAGAAGCTTGAAAGTAGAAAGGGAACTTCCCTTTCAGCTGAGGCAGAAACGAAAAATAGAAGATCATAATTAGACTATTTAAAATAATCCGAAATTTGAGAAGCTTGAAAGTAGAAAGGGAACTTCCCTTTCAGCTGAGGAAGAAACGAAAAATAGAAGATCATAATTAGACTATTTAAAATAATCCGAAATTTGAGAAGCTTGAAAGTAGAAAGGGAACTTCCCTTTCAGCTTAGGCAGAAACGAAAAATAGAAGATTATAATTAGACTATTTAAAATAATCCGAAATTTGAGAAGCTTGAAAGTAGAAAGGGAACTTCCCTTTCAGCTGAGGAAGAAACGAAAAATAGAAGATCATAATTAGACTATTTAAAATAATCCGAAATTTGAGAAGCTTGAAAGTAGAAAGGGAACTTCCCTTTCAGCTGAGGCAGAAACGAAAAATAGAAGATCATAATTAGACTATTTAAAATAATCCGAAATTTGAGAAGCTTGAAAGTAGAAAGGGAACTTCCCTTTCAGCTGAGGAAGAAACGAAAAATAGAAGATCATAATTAGACTATTTAAAATAATCCGAAATTTGAGAAGCTTGAAAGTAGAAAGGGAATTTCTCTGCGAACAATAGGTAGAGAAGAAAAAAGAAGATTATAAATAGTCTATTTAAAATAATCCGAAATTTGAGAAGCTTAAAAGTAGATAGGGAACTTCCCTTTCAGCTGAGGCAGAAACGAAAAATAGAAGATCATAATTAGACTATTTAAAATAATCCGAAATTTGAGAAGCTTAAAAGTAGATAGGGAACTTCCCTTTCAGCTTAGGCAGAAACGAAAAATAGAAGATTATAATTAGACTATTTAAAATAATCCGAAATTTGAGAAGCTTAAAAGTGTATAGGGAACTTCCCTTTCAGCTGAGGAAGAAACGAAAAATAGAAGATCATAATTAGACTATTTAAAATAATCCGAAATTTGAGAAGCTTGAAAGTAGAAAGGGAACTTCCCTTTCAGCTGAGGCAGAAACGAAAAATAGAAGATCATAATTAGACTATTTAAAATAATCCGAAATTTGAGAAGCTTGAAAGTAGAAAGGGAACTTCCCTTTCAGCTGAGGAAGAAACGAAAAATAGAAGATCATAATTAGACTATTTAAAATAATCCGAAATTTGAGAAGCTTGAAAGTAGAAAGGGAATTTCTCTTGCGAACAATAGGTAGAGAAGAAAAAAGAAGATTATAAATAGTCTATTTAAAATAATCCGAAATTTGAGAAGCTTAAAAGTAGATAGGGAACTTCCCTTTCAGCTTAGGCAGAAACGAAAAATAGAAGATCATAATTAGACTATTTAAAATAATCCGAAATTTGAGAAGCTTGAAAGTAGATAGGGAACTTCCCTTTCAGCTGAGGCAGAAACGAAAAATAGAAGATTATAATTAGACTATTTAAAATAATCCGAAATTTGAGAAGCTTGAAAGTGTATAGGGAACTTCCCTTTCAGCTGAGGCAGAAACGAAAAATAGAAGATTATAATTAGACTATTTAAAATAATCCGAAATTTGAGAAGCTTGAAAGTAGAAAGGGAACTTCCCTTTCGAGCAATAGGCAGAAACGAAAAATAGAAGATTATAATTAGACTATTTAAAATAATCCGAAATTTGAGAAGCTTAAAAGTAGATAGGGAACTTCCCTTTCAGCTGAGGCAGAAACGAAAAATAGAAGATCATAATTAGACTATTTAAAATAATCCGAAATTTGAGAAGCTTAAAAGTAGATAGGGAACTTCCCTTTCAGCTTAGGCAGAAACGAAAAATAGAAGATTATAATTAGACTATTTAAAATAATCCGAAATTTGAGAAGCTTGAAAGTAGAAAGGGAACTTCCCTTTCAGCTGAGGTAGAGAACGAAAAATAGAAGATCATAATTAGACTATTTAAAATAATCCGAAATTTGAGAAGCTTAAAAGTAGATAGGGAACTTCCCTTTCAGCTGAGGCAGAAACGAAAAATAGAAGATCATAATTAGACTATTTAAAATAATCCGAAATTTGAGAAGCTTGAAAGTAGAAAGGGAACTTCCCTTTCAGCTTAGGCAGAAACGAAAAATAGAAGATCATAATTAGACTATTTAAAATAATCCGAAATTTGAGAAGCTTAAAAGTAGAAAGGGAACTTCCCTTTCAGCTGAGGCAGAAACGAAAAATAGAAGATCATAATTAGACTATTTAAAATAATCCGAAATTTGAGAAGCTTGAAAGTAGAAAGGGAACTTCCCTTTCAGCTGAGGCAGAAACGAAAAATAGAAGATCATAATTAGACTATTTAAAATAATCCGAAATTTGAGAAGCTTGAAAGTAGAAAGGGAACTTCCCTTTCAGCTGAGGAAGAAACGAAAAATAGAAGATCATAATTAGACTATTTAAAATAATCCGAAATTTGAGAAGCTTGAAAGTAGAAAGGGAACTTCCCTTTCAGCTGAGGCAGAAACGAAAAATAGAAGATCATAATTAGACTATTTAAAATAATCCGAAATTTGAGAAGCTTGAAAGTAGAAAGGGAACTTCCCTTTCAGCTGAGGCAGAAACGAAAAATAGAAGATCATAATTAGACTATTTAAAATAATCCGAAATTTGAGAAGCTTGAAAGTAGAAAGGGAATTTCTCTGCGAACAATAGGCAGAAACGAAAAATAGAAGATCATAATTAGACTATTTAAAATAATCCGAAATTTGAGAAGCTTGAAAGTAGAAAGGGAACTTCCCTTTCAGCTGAGGCAGAAACGAAAAATAGAAGATCATAATTAGACTATTTAAAATAATCCGAAATTTGAGAAGCTTGAAAGTAGAAAGGGAACTTCCCTTTCAGCTGAGGCAGAAACGAAAAATAGAAGATCATAATTAGACTATTTAAAATAATCCGAAATTTGAGAAGCTTGAAAGTAGAAAGGGAACTTCCCTTTCAGCTGAGGCAGAAACGAAAAATAGAAGATCATAATTAGACTATTTAAAATAATCCGAAATTTGAGAAGCTTGAAAGTAGAAAGGGAACTTCCCTTTCAGCTGAGGCAGAAACGAAAAATAGAAGATCATAATTAGACTATTTAAAATAATCCGAAATTTGAGAAGCTTGAAAGTAGAAAGGGAACTTCCCTTTCAGCTGAGGCAGAAACGAAAAATAGAAGATCATAATTAGACTATTTAAAATAATAATCTTCTATTTTTCGTTTCTGCCTATTGTTCGCAGAGAAATTCCCCTTTCTACTTTCAAGCTTCTCAAATTTCGGATTATTTTAAATAGTCTAATTATGATCTTCTATTTTTCGTTTCTGCCTCAGCTGAAAGGGAAGTTCCCTTTCTACTTTCAAGCTTCTCAAATTTCGGATTATTTTAAATATTCTAATTATGATCTTCTATTTTTCGTTTCTGCCTAAGCTGAAAGGGAAGTTCCCTTTCTACTTTCAAGCTTCTCAAATTTCGGATTATTTTAAATAGTCTAATTATGATCTTCTATTTTTCGTTTCTGCCTAAGCTGAAAGGGAAGTTCCCTTTCTACTTTCAAGCTTCTCAAATTTCGGATTATTTTAAATAGTCTAATTATGATCTTCTATTTTTCGTTTCTGCCTCAGCTGAAAGGGAAGTTCCCTTTCTACTTTCAAGCTTCTCAAATTCGGATTATTTTAAATAGTCTAATTATGATCTTCTATTTTTCGTTTCTGCCTATTGTTCGCAGAGAAATTCCCTTTCTACTTTCAAGCTTCTCAAATTTCGGATTATTTTTAAATAGTCTAATTATGATCTTCTATTTTTCGTTTCTTCCTCAGCTGAAAGGGAAATTCCCTTTCTACTTTCAAGCTTCTCAAATTTCGGATTATTTTAAATAGTCTAATTATGATCTTCTATTTTTCGTTTCTGCCTAAGCTGAAAGGGAAGTTCCCTATCTACTTTTAAGCTTCTCAAATTTCGGATTTATTTTCAATAGTCTAATTATAATCTTCTTTTTTCGTTTCTGCCTCAGCTGAAAGGGAAGTTCCCTTTCTACTTTCAAGCTTCACTTATTTCTGATCTTTTCAATAGTCTAATTATAATCTTCTTTTTTCGTTTCTGCCTCAGCTGAAAGGGAAGTTCCCTTTCTACTTTCAAGCTTCACTTATTTCTGATCTTTTCAATAGTCTAATTATAATCTTCTTTTTTCGTTTCTGCCTCAGCTGAAAGGGAAGTTCCCTTTCTACTTTCAAGCTTCACTTATTTCTGATCTTTTCAATAGTCTAATTATAATCTTCTTTTTTCGTTTCTGCCTCAGCTGAAAGGGAAGTTCCCTTTCTACTTTCAAGCTTCACTTATTTCTGATCTTTTCAATAGTCTAATTATAATCTTCTTTTTTCGTTTCTGCCTCAGCTGAAAGGGAAGTTCCCTTTCTACTTTCAAGCTTCACTTATTTCTGATCTTTTCAATAGTCTATTTATAATCTTCTTTTTTCGTTTCTGCCTCAGCTGAAAGGGAAGTTCCCTTTCTACTTTCAAGCTTCACTTATTTCTGATCTTTTCAATAGTCTAATTATAATCTTCTTTTTTCGTTTCTGCCTCAGCTGAAAGGGAAGTTCCCTTTCTACTTTCAAGCTTCACTTATTTCTGATCTTTTCAATAGTCTAATTATAATCTTCTTTTTTCGTTTCTGCCTCAGCTGAAAGGGAAGTTCCCTTTCTACTTTCAAGCTTCACTTATTTCTGATCTTTTCAATAGTCTAATTATAATCTTCTTTTTTCGTTTCTGCCTCAGCTGAAAGGGAAGTTCCCTTTCTACTTTCAAGCTTCACTTATTTCTGATCTTTTCAATAGTCTAATTATAATCTTCTTTTTTCGTTTCTGCCTCAGCTAATCTACTTTAATCTTATTTCTGATCTTTTCAATAGTCTAATTATAATCTTCTTTTTTTCGTTTCTGCCTCAGCTGAAAGGGAAGTTCCCTTTCTACTTTCAAGCTTCACTTATTTCTGATCTTTTCAATAGTCTAATTATGATGCCTCAGCTGAAAGGGAAGTTTCCTTTCTACTTTCAAGCTTCACTTATTTCTGATCTTTTCAATAGTCTAATTATAATCTTCTTTTTTCGTTTCTGCCTCAGCTGAAAGGGAAGTTCCCTTTCTACTTTCAAGGGATCTTTTCAATAGTCTAATTATAATCTTCTTTTTTCGTTTTGCCTCAGCTGAAAGGGAAGTTCCCTTTCTACTTTCAAGCTTCACTTATTTCTGATCTTTTCAATAGTCTAATTATAATCTTCTTTTTTCGTTTCTGCCTCAGCTGAAAGGGAAGTTCCCTTTCTACTTTCAAGCTTCACTTATTTCTGATCTTTTCAATAGTCTAATTATAATCTTCTTTTTTCGTTTCTGCCTCAGCTGAAAGGGAAGTTCCCTTTCTACTTTCAAGCTTCACTTATTTCTGATCTTTTCAATAGTCTAATTATAATCTTCTTTTTTCGTTTCTGCCTCAGCTGAAAGGGAAGTTCCCTTTCTACTTTCAAGCTTCACTTATTTCTGATCTTTTCAATAGTCTAATTATAATCTTCTTTTTTCGTTTCTGCCTCAGCTGAAAGGGAAGTTCCCTTTCTACTTTCAAGCTTCACTTATTTCTGATCTTTTCAATAGTCTAATTATAATCTTCTTTTTTCGTTTCTGCCTCAGCTGAAAGGGAAGTTCCCTTTCTACTTTCAAGCTTCACTTATTTCTGATCTTTTCAATAGTCTAATTATAATCTTCTTTTTTCGTTTCTGCCTCAGCTGAAGTTCCCTTTCTACTTTCAAGCTTCACTTATTTCTGATCTTTTCAATAGTCTAATTATAATCTTCTTTTTTCGTTTCTGCCTCAGCTGAAAGGGAAGTTCCCTTTCTACTTTCAAGCTTCACTTATTTCTGATCTTTTCAATAGTCTAATTATAATCTTCTTTTTTCGTTTCTGCCTCAGCTGAAAGGGAAGTTCCCTTTCTACTTTCAAGCTTCACTTATTTCTGATCTTTTCAATAGTCTAATTATAATCTTCTTTTTTCGTTTCTGCCTCAGCTGAAAGGGAAGTTCCCTTTCTACTTTCAAGCTTCACTTATTTCTGATCTTTTCAATAGTCTAATTATAATCTTCTTTTTTCGTTTCTGCCTCAGCTGAAAGGGAAGTTCCCTTTCTACTTTCAAGCTTCACTTATTTCTGATCTTTTCAATAGTCTAATTATAATCTTCTTTTTTCGTTTCTGCCTCAGCTGAAAGGGAAGTTCCCTTTCTACTTTCAAGCTTCACTTATTTCTGATCTTTTCAATAGTCTAATTAATCTTCTTTTTTCGTTTCTGCCTCAGCTGAAAGGGAAGTTCCCTTTCTACTTTCAAGCTTCACTTATTTCTGATCTTTTCAATAGTCTAATTATAATCTTCTTTTTTCGTTTCTGCCTCAGCTGAAAGGGAAGCTTCCAAATTTCGGATTATTTTTAGTCTAATTATACGTTTCTGCCTCAGCTGAAAGGGAAGTTCCCTTCTACTTTTAGCTTTCAAATTTGATCTTTTCAATAGTCTAATTATAATCTTCTATTTTTCGTTTCTGCCTCAGCTGAAAGGGAAGTTCCCTTTCTACTTTCAAGCTTCACTTATTTCTGATCTTTTCAATAGTCTAATTATAATCTTCTTTTTTCGTTTCTGCCTCAGCTGAAAGGGAAGTTCCCTTTCTACTTTCAAGCTTCACTTATTTCTGATCTTTTCAATAGTCTAATTATAATCTTCTTTTTTCGTTTCTGCCTCAGCTGAAAGGGAAGTTCCCTTTCTACTTTCAAGCTTCACTTATTTCTGATCTTTTCAATAGTCTAATTATAATCTTCTTTTTTCGTTTCTGCCTCAGCTGAAAGGGAAGTTCCCTTTCTACTTTTAAGCTTCACTTATTTCTGATCTTTTCAATAGTCTAATTATAATCTTCTTTTTTCGTTTCTGCCTCAGCTGAAAGGGAAGTTCCCTTTCTACTTTCAAGCTTCACTTATTTCTGATCTTTTCAATAGTCTAATTATAATCTTCTTTTTTCGTTTCTGCCTCAGCTGAAAGGGAAGTTCCCTTTCTACTTTCAAGCTTCACTTATTTCTGATCTTTTCAATAGTCTAATTATAATCTTCTTTTTTCGTTTCTGCCTCAGCTGAAAGGGAAGTTCCCTTTCTACTTTCAAGCTTCACTTATTTCTGATCTTTTCAATAGTCTAATTATAATCTTCTTTTTTCGTTTCTGCCTCAGCTGAAAGGGAAGTTCCCTTTCTACTTTCAAGCTTCACTTATTTCTGATCTTTTCAATAGTCTAATTATAATCTTCTTTTTTCGTTTCTGCCTCAGCTGAAAGGGAAGTTCCCTTTCTACTTTCAAGCTTCTCAAATTTCGGATTATTTTAAATAGACTATTTATGATCTTCTATTTTCTTCTCTACCTATTGTTCGCAGAGAAATTCCCTTTCTACTTTCAAGCTTCTCAAATTTCGGATTATTTTAAATATTCTAATTATAATCTTCTATTTTTCGTTTCTGCCTCAGCGGAAAGGGAAGTTCCCTATCTACTTTTAAGCTTCTCAAATTTCGGATTATTTTAAATATTCTAATTATAATCTTCTATTTTTCGTTTCTGCCTAAGCTGAAAGGGAAGTTTCCTATCTACTTTTAAGCTTCTCAAATTTCGGATTCTTTTCAATAGTCTAATTATAATCTTCTTTTTTCGTTTCTGCCTCAGCTGAAAGGGAAGTTCCCTTTCTACTTTCAAGCTTCACTTATTTCTGATCTTTTCAATAGTCTAATTATAATCTTCTTTTTTCGTTTCTGCCTCAGCTGAAAGGGAAGTTCCCTTTCTACTTTCAAGCTTCACTTATTTCTGATCTTTTCAATAGTCTAATTATAATCTTCTTTTTTCGTTTCTGCCTCAGCTGAAAGGGAAGTTCCCTTTCTACTTTCAAGCTTCACTTATTTCTGATATTTTAAATAGTCTAATTATGATCTTCTATTTTTCGTTTCTGCCTAAGCTGAAAGGGAAGTTCCCTATCTACTTTCAAGCTTCTCAAATTTCGGATTCTTTTCAATAGTCTAATTATAATCTTCTTTTTTCGTTTCTGCCTCAGCTGAAAGGGAAGTTCCCTTTCTACTTTCAAGCTTCACTTATTTCTGATCTTTTCAATAGTCTAATTATAATCTTCTTTTTTCGTTTCTGCCTCAGCTGAAAGGGAAGTTCCCTTTCTACTTTCAAGCTTCACTTATTTCGGATATTTTAAATAGTCTAATTATGATCTTCTTTTTTCGTTTCTGCCTCAGCTGAAAGGGAAGTTCCCTTTCTACTTTCAAGCTTCTCTTATTTCGGATATTTTCAATAGTCTAATTATGATCTTCTATTTTTCGTTTCTGCCTAAGCTGAAAGGGAAGTTCCCTTTCTACTTTCAAGCTTCTCAAATTTCGGATTATTTTAAATAGACTATTTATAATCTTCTTTTTTCTTCTCTACCTATTGTTCGCAGAGAAATTCTCTTTCTACTTTCAAGCTTCTCAAATTTCGGATTATTTTAAATATTCTAATTATAATCTTCTATTTTTCGTTTCTGCCTAAGCTGAAAGGGAAGTTCCCTTTCTACTTTTAAGCTTCTCAAATTTCGGATTATTTTAAATAGTCTAATTATGATCATCTTTTTTTCGTTTCTGCCTCAGCTGAAAGGGAAGTTCCCTTTCTACTTTCAAGCTTCTCTTATTTCGGATATTTTCAATAGTCTAATTATGATCTTCTATTTTTCGTTTCTGCCTCAGCTGAAAGGGAAGTTCCCTTTCTACTTTCAAGCTTCTCAAATTTCGGATTATTTTAAATAGACTATTTATAATCTTCTTTTTTCTTCTCTACCTATTGTTCGCAGAGAAATTCCCTTTCTACTTTCAAGCTTCTCAAATTTCGGATTATTTTAAATAGTCTAATTATGATCATCTTTTTTTCGTTTCTGCCTCAGCTGAAAGGGAAGTTCCCTTTCTACTTTCAAGCTTCACTTATTTCTGATCTTTTCAATAGTCTAATTATAATCTTCTATTTTTCGTTTCTGCCTCAGCTGAAAGGGAAGTTCCCTTTCTACTTTCAAGCTTCACTTATTTCTGATCTTTTCAATAGTCTAATTATGATCTTCTTTTTTCGTTTCTGCCTCAGCTGAAAGGGAAGTTCCCTTTCTACTTTCAAGCTTCTCAAATTTCGGATTATTTTAAATAGTCTAATTATGATCTTCTATTTTTCGTTTCTGCCTCAGCTGAAAGGGAAGTTCCCTTTCTACTTTCAAGCTTCTCAAATTTCGGATTATTTTAAATAGTCTAATTATGATCTTCTATTTTTCGTTTCTGCCTAAGCTGAAAGGGAAGTTCCCTTTCAACTTTCAAGCTTCTCAAATTTCGGATTATTTTAAATATTCTAATTATAATCTTCTATTTTTCGTTTCTGCCTCAGCTGAAAGGGAAGTTCCCTTTCTACTTTCAAGCTTCTCAAATTTCGGATTATTTTAAATAGTCTAATTATGATCTTCTATTTTTCGTTTCTGCCTCAGCTGAAAGGGAAGTTCCCTTTCTACTTTCAAGCTTCTCAAATTTCGGATTATTTTAAATAGACTATTTATAATCTTCTTTTTTCTTCTCTACCTATTGTTCGCAGAGAAATTCCCTTTCTACTTTCAAGCTTCTCAAATTTCGGATTATTTTAAATAGTCTAATTATGATCTTCTATTTTTCGTTTCTGCCTAAGCTGAAAGGGAAGTTCCCTTTCTACTTTCAAGCTTCTCAAATTTCGGATTATTTTAAATAGTCTAATTATGATCTTCTATTTTTCGTTTCTGCCTCAGCTGAAAGGGAAGTTCCCTTTCAACTTTCAAGCTTCTCAAATTTCGGATTATTTTAAATATTCTAATTATAATCTTCTATTTTTCGTTTCTGCCTCAGCTGAAAGGGAAGTTCCCTTTCTACTTTCAAGCTTCTCAAATTTCGGATTATTTTAAATAGTCTAATTATGATCTTCTATTTTTCGTTTCTGCCTAAGCTGAAAGGGAAGTTCCCTTTCAACTTTCAAGCTTCTCAAATTTCGGATTATTTTAAATATTCTAATTATAATCTTCTATTTTTCGTTTCTGCCTCAGCTGAAAGGGAAGTTCCCTTTCTACTTTCAAGCTTCTCAAATTTCGGATTATTTTAAATAGTCTAATTATGATCTTCTATTTTTCGTTTCTGCCTCAGCTGAAAGGGAAGTTCCCTTTCTACTTTCAAGCTTCTCAAATTTCGGATTATTTTAAATAGTCTAATTATGATCTTCTATTTTTCGTTTCTGCCTCAGCTGAAAGGGAAGTTCCCTTTCTACTTTCAAGCTTCTCAAATTTCGGATTATTTTAAATAGTCTAATTATGATCTTCTATTTTTCGTTTCTGCCTAAGCTGAAAGGGAAGTTCCCTTTCAACTTTCAAGCTTCTCAAATTTCGGATTATTTTAAATATTCTAATTATAATCTTCTATTTTTCGTTTCTGCCTCAGCTGAAAGGGAAGTTCCCTTTCTACTTTCAAGCTTCTCAAATTTCGGATTATTTTAAATATTCTAATTATAATCTTCTATTTTTCGTTTCTGCCTCAGCTGAAAGGGAAGTTCCCTTTCTACTTTCAAGCTTCTCAAATTTCGGATTATTTTAAATAGTCTAATTATAATCTTCTATTTTTCGTTTCTGCCTCAGCTGAAAGGGAAGTTCCCTTTCTACTTTCAAGCTTCTCAAATTTCGGATTATTTTAAATATTCTAATTATGATCTTCTATTTTTCGTTTCTGCCTAAGCTGAAAGGGAAGTTCCCTTTCTACTTTCAAGCTTCTCAAATTTCGGATTATTTTAAATAGTCTAATTATGATCTTCTATTTTTCGTTTCTGCCTAAGCTGAAAGGGAAGTTCCCTTTCTACTTTCAAGCTTCTCAAATTTCGGATTATTTTAAATAGTCTAATTATGATCTTCTATTTTTCGTTTCTGCCTCAGCTGAAAGGGAAGTTCCCTTTCTACTTTCAAGCTTCTCAAATTTCGGATTATTTTAAATAGTCTAATTATGATCTTCTATTTTTCGTTTCTGCCTATTGTTCGCAGAGAAATTCCCTTTCTACTTTCAAGCTTCTCAAATTTCGGATTATTTTAAATAGTCTAATTATGATCTTCTATTTTTCGTTTCTGCCTCAGCTGAAAGGGAAGTTCCCTTTCTACTTTCAAGCTTCTCAAATTTCGGATTATTTTAAATAGTCTAATTATGATCTTCTATTTTTCGTTTCTGCCTAAGCTGAAAGGGAAGTTCCCTTTCTACTTTCAAGCTTCTCAAATTTCGGATTATTTTAAATAGTCTAATTATGATCTTCTATTTTTCGTTTCTGCCTCAGCTGAAAGGGAAGTTCCCTTTCAACTTTCAAGCTTCTCAAATTTCGGATTATTTTAAATATTCTAATTATAATCTTCTATTTTTCGTTTCTGCCTCAGCTGAAAGGGAAGTTCCCTTTCTACTTTCAAGCTTCTCAAATTTCGGATTATTTTAAATAGTCTAATTATGATCTTCTATTTTTCGTTTCTGCCTCAGCTGAAAGGGAAGTTCCCTATCTACTTTTAAGCTTCTCAAATTTCGGATTATTTTAAATAGTCTAATTATGATCTTCTATTTTTCGTTTCTGCCTAAGCTGAAAGGGAAGTTCCCTATCTACTTTTAAGCTTCTCAAATTTCGGATTATTTTAAATAGTCTAATTATAATCTTCTATTTTTCGTTTCTGCCTCAGCTGAAAGGGAAGTTCCCTTTCTACTTTCAAGCTTCTCAAATTTCGGATTATTTTAAATAGTCTAATTATGATCATCTTTTTTTCGTTTCTGCCTCAGCTGAAAGGGAAGTTCCCTTTCTACTTTCAAGCTTCTCAAATTTCGGATTATTTTAAATAGTCTAATTATGATCTTCTATTTTTCGTTTCTGCCTCAGCTGAAAGGGAAGTTCCCTATCTACTTTTAAGCTTCTCAAATTTCGAATTATTTTAAATAGACTATTTATAATCTTCTTTTTTCTTCTCTACCTATTGTTCGCAGAGAAATTCCCTTTCTACTTTTAAGCTTCTCAAATTTCGGATTATTTTAAATAGACTATTTATAATCTTCTTTTTTTCGTTTCTGCCTAAGCTGAAAGGGAAGTTCCCTTTCTACTTTTAAGCTTCTCAAATTTCGGATTATTTTAAATAGTCTAATTATAATCTTCTATTTTTCGTTTCTGCCTCAGCTGAAAGGGAAGTTCCCTTTCTACTTTTAAGCTTCTCAAATTTCGAATTATTTTAAATAGACTATTTATAATCTTCTTTTTTCTTCTCTACCTATTGTTCGCAGAGAAATTCCCTTTCTACTTTTAAGCTTCTCAAATTTCGGATTTTTAAATAGACTATTTATAATCTTCTTTTTTTCGTTTCTGCCTAAGCTGAAAGGGAAGTTCCCTTTCTACTTTTAAGCTTCTCAAATTTCGGATTATTTTAAATAGTCTAATTATGATCATCTTTTTTTCGTTTCTGCCTCAGCTGAAAGGGAAGTTCCCTTTCTACTTTCAAGCTTCTCAAATTTCGGATTATTTTAAATAGTCTAATTATGATCTTCTATTTTTCGTTTCTGCCTCAGCTGAAAGGGAAGTTCCCTTTCTACTTTCAAGCTTCTCAAATTTCGGATTATTTTAAATAGACTATTTATAATCTTCTTTTTTCTTCTCTACCTATTGTTCGCAGAGAAATTCCCTTTCTACTTTCAAGCTTCTCAAATTTCGGATTATTTTAAATAGTCTAATTATGATCTTCTATTTTTCGTTTCTGCCTAAGCTGAAAGGGAAGTTCCCTTTCTACTTTCAAGCTTCTCAAATTTCGGATTATTTTAAATAGACTATTTATAATCTTCTATTTTTCGTTTTGCCTAAGCTGAAAGGGAAGTTCCCTATCTACTTTTAAGCTTCTCAAATTTCGGATTATTTTAAATAGTCTAATTATAATCTTCTATTTTTCGTTTCTTCCTCAGCTGAAAGGGAAGTTCCCTTTCTACTTTCAAGCTTCTCAAATTTCGGATTATTTTAAATATTCTAATTATAATCTTCTATTTTTCTTCTCTACCTATTGTTCGCAGAGAAATTCCCTATCTACTTTCAAGCTTCTCAAATTTCGGATTATTTTAAATAGTCTAATTATGATCTTCTATTTTTCGTTTCTTCCTCAGCTGAAAGGGAAGTTCCCTTTCTACTTTCAAGCTTCTCAAATTTCGGATTATTTTAAATAGTCTAATTATGATCTTCTATTTTTCGTTTTGCCTAAGCTGAAAGGGAAGTTCCCTATCTACTTTTAAGCTTCTCAAATTTCGGATTATTTTAAATAGTCTAATTATGATCTTCTATTTTTCGTTTCTGCCTCAGCTGAAAGGGAAGTTCCCTTTCTACTTTCAAGCTTCTCAAATTTCGGATTATTTTAAATAGTCTAATTATGATCTTCTATTTTTCGTTTTGCCTAAGCTGAAAGGGAAGTTCCCTATCTACTTTTAAGCTTCTCAAATTTCGGATTATTTTAAATAGTCTAATTATGATCTTCTATTTTTCGTTTCTGCCTCAGCTGAAAGGGAAGTTCCCTTTCTACTTTCAAGCTTCTCAAATTTCGGATTATTTTAAATAGTCTAATTATGATCTTCTATTTTTCGTTTCTGCCTCAGCTGAAAGGGAAGTTCCCTTTCTACTTTCAAGCTTCTCAAATTTCGGATTATTTTAAATAGTCTAATTATGATCTTCTATTTTTCGTTTCTGCCTCAGCTGAAAGGGAAGTTCCCTTTCTACTTTCAAGCTTCTCAAATTTCGGATTATTTTAAATAGTCTAATTATGATCTTCTATTTTTCGTTTCTGCCTCAGCTGAAAGGGAAGTTCCCTTTCTACTTTCAAGCTTCTCAAATTTCGGATTATTTTAAATAGTCTAATTATGATCTTCTATTTTTCGTTTCTGCCTCAGCGGAAAGGGAAGTTCCCTATCTACTTTTAAGCTTCTCAAATTTCGGATTATTTTAAATAGTCTAATTATGATCTTCTATTTTTCGTTTCTGCCTATTGTTCGCAGAGAAATTCCCTTTCTACTTTCAAGCTTCTCAAATTTCGGATTATTTTAAATATTCTAATTATGATCTTCTATTTTTCGTTTCTGCCTAAGCTGAAAGGGAAGTTCCCTTTCTACTTTCAAGCTTCTCAAATTTCGGATTATTTTAAATAGTCTAATTATGATCTTCTATTTTTCGTTTCTGCCTAAGCTGAAAGGGAAGTTCCCTTTCTACTTTCAAGCTTCTCAAATTTCGGATTATTTTAAATAGTCTAATTATGATCTTCTATTTTTCGTTTCTGCCTCAGCTGAAAGGGAAGTTCCCTTTCTACTTTCAAGCTTCTCAAATTTCGGATTATTTTAAATAGTCTAATTATGATCTTCTATTTTTCGTTTCTGCCTATTGTTCGCAGAGAAATTCCCTTTCTACTTTCAAGCTTCTCAAATTTCGGATTATTTTAAATAGTCTAATTATGATCTTCTATTTTTCGTTTCTGCCTCAGCTGAAAGGGAAGTTCCCTTTCTACTTTCAAGCTTCTCAAATTTCGGATTATTTTAAATATTCTAATTATGATCTTCTATTTTTCGTTTCTGCCTAAGCTGAAAGGGAAGTTCCCTTTCAACTTTCAAGCTTCTCAAATTTCGGATTATTTTAAATATTCTAATTATAATCTTCTATTTTTCGTTTCTGCCTCAGCTGAAAGGGAAGTTCCCTTTCTACTTTCAAGCTTCTCAAATTTCGGATTATTTTAAATAGTCTAATTATGATCTTCTATTTTTCGTTTCTGCCTCAGCTGAAAGGGAAGTTCCCTATCTACTTTTAAGCTTCTCAAATTTCGGATTATTTTAAATAGTCTAATTATGATCTTCTATTTTTCGTTTCTGCCTCAGCTGAAAGGGAAGTTCCCTTTCTACTTTTAAGCTTCTCAAATTTCGGATTATTTTAAATAGTCTAATTATGATCTTCTATTTTTCGTTTCTGCCTAAGCTGAAAGGGAAGTTCCCTTTCTACTTTCAAGCTTCTCAAATTTCGGATTATTTTAAATATTCTAATTATAATCTTCTATTTTTCGTTTCTGCCTAAGCTGAAAGGGAAGTTCCCTTTCTACTTTCAAGCTTCTCAAATTTCGGATTATTTTAAATAGACTATTTATAATCTTCTTTTTTCTTCTCTACCTATTGTTCGCAGAGAAATTCCCTTTCTACTTTCAAGCTTCTCAAATTTCGGATTATTTTAAATATTCTAATTATAATCTTCTATTTTTCGTTTCTGCCTCAGCTGAAAGGGAAGTTCCCTTTCTACTTTCAAGCTTCTCAAATTTCGGATTATTTTAAATAGTCTAATTATGATCTTCTATTTTTCGTTTCTTCCTCAGCTGAAAGGGAAGTTCCCTTTCTACTTTCAAGCTTCTCAAATTTCGGATTATTTTAAATAGTCTAATTATGATCTTCTATTTTTCGTTTTGCCTAAGCTGAAAGGGAAGTTCCCTATCTACTTTTAAGCTTCTCAAATTTCGGATTATTTTAAATAGTCTAATTATGATCTTCTATTTTTCGTTTCTGCCTCAGCTGAAAGGGAAGTTCCCTTTCTACTTTCAAGCTTCACTTATTTCGGATATTTTCAATAGTCTAATTATGATCTTCTATTTTTCGTTTCTGCCTCAGCTGAAAGGGAAGTTCCCTTTCTACTTTCAAGCTTCACTTATTTCTGATCTATTTTAAATAGTCTAATTATGATCTTCTATTTTTCGTTTCTGCCTCAGCTGAAAGGGAAGTTCCCTATCTACTTTCAAGCTTCTCTTATTTCTGATTCTTTTAAATAGTCTAATTATGATCTTCTATTTTTCGTTTCTGCCTCAGCTGAAAGGGAAGTTCCCTTTCTACTTTCAAGCTTCACTTATTTCTGATCTTTTCAATAGTCTAATTATAATCTTCTTTTTTCGTTTCTGCCTCAGCTGAAAGGGAAGTTCCCTTTCTACTTTCAAGCTTCACTTATTTCTGATCTTTTCAATAGTCTAATTATAATCTTCTTTTTTCGTTTCTGCCTCAGCTGAAAGGGAAGTTCCCTTTCTACTTTCAAGCTTCTCAAATTTCGGATTATTTTAAATAGTCTAATTATAATCTTCTTTTTTCGTTTCTGCCTCAGCTGAAAGGGAAGTTCCCTTTCTACTTTCAAGCTTCTCAAATTTCGGATTATTTTCAATAGTCTAATTATAATCTTCTTTTTTCGTTTCTGCCTCAGCTGAAAGGGAAGTTCCCTTTCTACTTTCAAGCTTCACTTATTTCTGATCTTTTCAATAGTCTAATTATAATCTTCTTTTTTCGTTTCTGCCTCAGCTGAAAGGGAAGTTCCCTTTCTACTTTCAAGCTTCACTTATTTCTGATCTTTTCAATAGTCTAATTATAATCTTCTTTTTTCGTTTCTGCCTCAGCTGAAAGGGAAGTTCCCTTTCTACTTTCAAGCTTCACTTATTTCTGATCTTTTCAATAGTCTAATTATAATCTTCTTTTTTCGTTTCTGCCTCAGCTGAAAGGGAAGTTCCCTTTCTACTTTCAAGCTTCACTTATTTCTGATCTTTTCAATAGTCTAATTATAATCTTCTTTTTTCGTTTCTGCCTCAGCTGAAAGGGAAGTTCCCTTTCTACTTTCAAGCTTCACTTATTTCTGATCTTTTCAATAGTCTAATTATAATCTTCTTTTTTCGTTTCTGCCTCAGCTGAAAGGGAAGTTCCCTTTCTACTTTCAAGCTTCACTTATTTCTGATCTTTTCAATAGTCTAATTATAATCTTCTATTTTTCGTTTCTGCCTCAGCTGAAAGGGAAGTTCCCTTTCTACTTTCAAGCTTCACTTATTTCTGATTATTTTAAATAGTCTAATTATAATCTTCTTTTTTCGTTTCTGCCTAAGCTGAAAGGGAAGTTCCCTTTCTACTTTCAAGCTTCTCAAATTTCGGATTATTTTAAATAGTCTAATTATAATCTTCTTTTTTCGTTTCTGCCTCAGCTGAAAGGGAAGTTCCCTTTCTACTTTCAAGCTTCTCAAATTTCGGATTATTTTAAATAGTCTAATTATAATCTTCTATTTTTCGTTTCTGCCTCAGCTGAAAGGGAAGTTCCCTTTCTACTTTTAAGCTTCTCAAATTTCGGATTATTTTAAATAGTCTAATTATAATCTTCTTTTTTCGTTTCTGCCTCAGCTGAAAGGGAAGTTCCCTTTCTACTTTCAAGCTTCTCAAATTTCGGATTATTTTAAATAGTCTAATTATGATCTTCTATTTTTCGTTTCTGCCTCAGCTGAAAGGGAAGTTCCCTTTCTACTTTCAAGCTTCACTTATTTCTGATCTTTTCAATAGTCTAATTATAATCTTCTTTTTTCGTTTCTGCCTCAGCTGAAAGGGAAGTTCCCTTTCTACTTTCAAGCTTCACTTATTTCTGATCTTTTCAATAGTCGGATTCTTTTCAATAGTCTAATTATAATCTTCTTTTTTCGTTTCTGCCTCAGCTGAAAGGGAAGTTCCCTTTCTACTTTCAAGCTTCACTTATTTCTGATCTTTTCAATAGTCTAATTATAATCTTCTTTTTTCGTTTCTGCCTCAGCTGAAAGGGAAGTTCCCTTTCTACTTTCAAGCTTCACTTATTTCTGATCTTTTCAATAGTCTAATTATAATCTTCTTTTTTCGTTTCTGCCTCAGCTGAAAGGGAAGTTCCCTTTCTACTTTCAAGCTTCACTTATTTCTGATCTTTTCAATAGTCTAATTATAATCTTCTTTTTTCGTTTCTGCCTCAGCTGAAAGGGAAGTTCCCTTTCTACTTTCAAGCTTCACTTATTTCTGATCTTTTCAATAGTCTAATTATAATCTTCTTTTTTCGTTTCTGCCTCAGCTGAAAGGGAAGTTCCCTTTCTACTTTCAAGCTTCACTTATTTCTGATCTTTTCAATAGTCTAATTATAATCTTCTTTTTTCGTTTCTGCCTCAGCTGAAAGGGAAGTTCCCTTTCTACTTTCAAGCTTCACTTATTTCTGATCTTTTCAATAGTCTAATTATAATCTTCTTTTTTCGTTTCTGCCTCAGCTGAAAGGGAAGTTCCCTTTCTACTTTCAAGCTTCACTTATTTCTGATCTTTTCAATAGTCTAATTATAATCTTCTTTTTTCGTTTCTGCCTCAGCTGAAAGGGAAGTTCCCTTTCTACTTTCAAGCTTCACTTATTTCTGATCTTTTCAATAGTCTAATTATAATCTTCTTTTTTCGTTTCTGCCTCAGCTGAAAGGGAAGTTCCCTTTCTACTTTCAAGCTTCACTTATTTCTGATCTTTTCAATAGTCTAATTATAATCTTCTTTTTTCGTTTCTGCCTCAGCTGAAAGGGAAGTTCCCTTTCTACTTTCAAGCTTCACTTATTTCTGATCTTTTCAATAGTCTAATTATAATCTTCTTTTTTCGTTTCTGCCTCAGCTGAAAGGGAAGTTCCCTTTCTACTTTCAAGCTTCACTTATTCTGATCTTTTCAATAGTCTAATTATAATCTTCTTTTTTCGTTTCTGCCTCAGCTGAAAGGGAAGTTCCCTTTCTATTTCAAGCTTCACTTATTTCTGATCTTTTCAATAGTCTAATTATAATCTTCTTTTTTCGTTTCTGCCTCAGCTGAAAGGGAAGTTCCCTTTCTACTTTCAAGCTTCACTTATTTCTGATCTTTTCAATAGTCTAATTATAATCTTCTTTTTTCGTTTCTGCCTCAAGCTGAAAGGGAAGTTCCCTTTCTACTTTCAGCTTCACTTATTTCTGATCTTTTCAATAGTCTAATTATAATCTTCTATTTTTCGTTTCTGCCTCAGCTGAAAGGGAATTTCCCTATCTACTTTTAAGCTTCACTTATTTCGGATTATTTTAAATAGTCTAATTATAATCTTCTATTTTTCGTTTCTGCCTCAGCTGAAAGGGAAGTTCCCTTTCTACTTTTAAGCTTCTCAAATTTCGAATTATTTTAAATAGACTATTTATAATCTTCTTTTTTCTTCTCTACCTATTGTTCGCAGAGAAATTCCCTTTCTACTTTTAAGCTTCTCAAATTTCGGATTATTTTAAATAGACTATTTATAATCTTCTTTTTTTCGTTTCTGCTAAGCTGAAAGGGAAGTTCCCTTTCTACTTTTAAGCTTCTCAAATTTCGGATTATTTTAAATAGTCTAATTATGATCATCTTTTTTTCGTTTCTGCCTCAGCTGAAAGGGAAGTTCCCTTTCTACTTTCAAGCTTCTCAAATTTCGGATTATTTTAAATAGTCTAATTATGATCTTCTATTTTTCGTTTCTGCCTCAGCTGAAAGGGAAGTTCCCTTTCTACTTTCAAGCTTCTCAAATTTCGGATTATTTTTAAATAGACTATTTATAATCTTCTTTTTTCTTCTCTACCTATTGTTCGCAGAGAAATTCCCTTTCTACTTTCAAGCTTCTCAAATTTCGGATTATTTTAAATAGTCTAATTATGATCTTCTATTTTTCGTTTCTGCCTAAGCTGAAAGGGAAGTTCCCTTTCTACTTTCAAGCTTCTCAAATTTCGGATTATTTTAAATAGACTATTTATAATCTTCTATTTTTCGTTTTGCCTAAGCTGAAAGGGAAGTTCCCTATCTACTTTTAAGCTTCTCAAATTTCGGATTATTTTAAATAGTCTAATTATAATCTTCTATTTTTCGTTTCTTCCTCAGCTGAAAGGGAAGTTCCCTTTCTACTTTCAAGCTTCTCAAATTTCGGATTATTTTAAATATTCTAATTATAATCTTCTATTTTCTTCTCTACCTATTGTTCGCAGAGAAATTCCCTATCTACTTTCAAGCTTCTCAAATTTCGGATTATTTTAAATAGTCTAATTATGATCTTCTATTTTTCGTTTCTCCTCAGCTGAAAGGGAAGTTCCCTTTCTACTTTCAAGCTTCTCAAATTTCGGATTATTTTAAATAGTCTAATTATGATCTTCTATTTTTCGTTTTGCCTAAGCTGAAAGGGAAGTTCCCTATCTACTTTTAAGCTTCTCAAATTTCGGATTATTTTAAATAGTCTAATTATGATCTTCTATTTTTCGTTTCTGCCTCAGCTGAAAGGGAAGTTCCCTTTCTACTTTCAAGCTTCTCAAATTTCGGATTATTTTTAAATAGTCTAATTATGATCTTCTATTTTTCGTTTTGCCTAAGCTGAAAGGGAAGTTCCCTATCTACTTTTAAGCTTCTCAAATTTCGGATTATTTTAAATAGTCTAATTATGATCTTCTATTTTTCGTTTCTGCCTCAGCTGAAAGGGAAGTTCCCTTTCTACTTTCAAGCTTCTCAAATTTCGGATTATTTTAAATAGTCTAATTATGATCTTCTATTTTCGTTTCTGCCTCAGCTGAAAGGGAAGTTCCCTTTCTACTTTCAAGCTTCTCAAATTTCGGATTATTTTAAATAGTCTAATTATGATCTTCTATTTTTCGTTTCTGCCTCAGCTGAAAGGGAAGTTCCCTTTCTACTTTCAAGCTTCTCAAATTTCGGATTATTTTAAATAGTCTAATTATGATCTTCTATTTTTCGTTTCTGCCTCAGCTGAAAGGGAAGTTCCCTTTCTACTTTCAAGCTTCTCAAATTTCGGATTATTTTAAATAGTCTAATTATGATCTTCTATTTTTCGTTTCTGCCTCAGCGGAAAGGGAAGTTCCCTATCTACTTTTAAGCTTCTCAAATTTCGGATTATTTTAAATAGTCTAATTATGATCTTCTATTTTTCGTTTCTGCCTATTGTTCGCAGAGAAATTCCCTTTCTACTTTCAAGCTTCTCAAATTTCGGATTATTTTAAATAGTCTAATTATGATCTTCTATTTTTCGTTTCTGCCTCAGCTGAAAGGGAAGTTCCCTTTCTACTTTCAAGCTTCTCAAATTTCGGATTATTTTAAATATTCTAATTATGATCTTCTATTTTTCGTTTCTGCCTAAGCTGAAAGGGAAGTTCCCTTTCTACTTTCAAGCTTCTCAAATTTCGGATTATTTTAAATAGTCTAATTATGATCTTCTATTTTTCGTTTCTGCCTAAGCTGAAAGGGAAGTTCCCTTCTACTTTCAAGCTTCTCAAATTTCGGATTATTTTAAATAGTCTAATTATGATCTTCTATTTTTCGTTTCTGCCTCAGCTGAAAGGGAAGTTCCCTTTCTACTTTCAAGCTTCTCAAATTTCGGATTATTTTAAATAGTCTAATTATGATCTTCTATTTTTCGTTTCTGCCTATTGTTCGCAGAGAAATTCCCTTTCTACTTTCAAGCTTCTCAAATTTCGGATTATTTTAAATAGTCTAATTATGATCTTCTATTTTTCGTTTCTGCCTCAGCTGAAAGGGAAGTTCCCTTTCTACTTTCAAGCTTCTCAAATTTCGGATTATTTTAAATATTCTAATTATGATCTTCTATTTTTCGTTTCTGCCTAAGCTGAAAGGGAAGTTCCCTTTCTACTTTCAAGCTTCTCAAATTTCGGATTATTTTAAATAGTCTAATTATGATCTTCTATTTTTCGTTTCTGCCTAAGCTGAAAGGGAAGTTCCCTTTCAACTTTCAAGCTTCTCAAATTTTCGGATTATTTTAAATATTCTAATTATAATCTTCTATTTTTCGTTTCTGCCTCAGCTGAAAGGGAAGTTCCCTTTCTACTTTCAAGCTTCTCAAATTTCGGATTATTTTAAATAGTCTAATTATGATCTTCTATTTTTCGTTTCTGCCTCAGCTGAAAGGGAAGTTCCCTATCTACTTTTAAGCTTCTCAAATTTCGGATTATTTTAAATAGTCTAATTATGATCTTCTATTTTTCGTTTCTGCCTAAGCTGAAAGGGAAGTTCCCTATCTACTTTTAAGCTTCTCAAATTTCGGATTATTTTAAATAGTCTAATTATAATCTTCTATTTTTCGTTTCTGCCTCAGCTGAAAGGGAAGTTCCCTTTCTACTTTCAAGCTTCTCAAATTTCGGATTATTTTAAATAGTCTAATTATGATCTTCTATTTTTCGTTTCTGCCTCAGCTGAAAGGGAAGTTCCCTTTCTACTTTCAAGCTTCTCAAATTTCGGATTATTTAAATAGTCTAATTATGATCTTCTATTTTTCGTTTCTTCCTCAGCTGAAAGGGAAGTTCCCTTTCTACTTTCAAGCTTCTCAAATTTCGGATTATTTTAAATAGTCTAATTATGATCTTCTATTTTTTCGTTTCTGCCTCAGCTGAAAGGGAAGTTCCCTTTCTACTTTCAAGCTTCTCAAATTTCGGATTATTTTAAATAGTCTAATTATGATCTTCTATTTTTCGTTTCTGCCTAAGCTGAAAGGGAAGTTCCCTATCTACTTTTAAGCTTCTCAAATTTCGGATTATTTTAAATAGTCTAATTATAATCTTCTATTTTTCGTTTCTTCCTCAGCTGAAAGGGAAGTTCCCTTTCTACTTTCAAGCTTCTCAATTTCGGATTATTTTAAATAGTCTAATTATAATCTTCTATTTTTCGTTTCTGCCTCAGCTGAAAGGGAAGTTCCCTTTCTACTTTTAAGCTTCTCAAATTTCGAATTATTTTAAATAGACTATTTATAATCTTCTTTTTTTCGTTTCTGCCTAAGCTGAAAGGGAAGTTCCCTTTCTACTTTTAAGCTTCTCAAATTTCGGATTATTTTAAATAGTCTAATTATGATCATCTTTTTTTCGTTTCTGCCTCAGCTGAAAGGGAAGTTCCCTTTCTACTTTCAAGCTTCTCAAATTTCGGATTATTTTAAATAGTCTAATTATGATCTTCTATTTTTCGTTTCTGCCTCAGCTGAAAGGGAAGTTCCCTTTCTACTTCAAGCTTCTCAAATTTCGGATTATTTTAAATAGACTATTTATAATCTTCTTTTTTCTTCTCTACTATTGTTCGCAGAGAAATTCCCTTTCTACTTTCAAGCTTCTCAAATTTCGGATTATTTTAAATAGTCTAATTATGATCTTCTATTTTTCGTTTCTGCCTAAGCTGAAAGGGAAGTTCCCTTTCTACTTTCAAGCTTCTCAAATTTCGGATTATTTTAAATAGACTATTTATAATCTTCTATTTTTCGTTTTGCCTCAGCTGAAAGGGAAGTTCCCTATCTACTTTTAAGCTTCTCAAATTTCGGATTATTTTAAATAGTCTAATTATGATCTTCTATTTTTCGTTTCTGCCTAAGCTGAAAGGGAAGTTCCCTATCTACTTTCAAGCTTCTCAAATTTCGGATTATTTTAAATATTCTAATTATAATCTTCTATTTTTCTTCTCTACCTATTGTTCGCAGAGAAATTCCCTATCTACTTTCAAGCTTCTCAAATTTCGGATTATTTTAAATAGTCTAATTATGATCTTCTATTTTTCGTTTCTGCCTCAGCTGAAAGGGAAGTTCCCTTTCTACTTTCAAGCTTCTCAAATTTCGGATTATTTTAAATAGACTATTTATAATCTT
>CAMPDV010002168.1:0-60640 GCA_946699065.1 Loxodes magnus
ATGGCTCATACAAAAAATATGCCGGATAGTATAAATATCTTCTTCACTCTTCACTTTAATGAAATAAATAAAATTAAACTTCTTTGGTAATCAAATTATATGGCTACGATTCTGATTATTATTATTTTTCATTTCTCTTGCTTAGAAATAGACTTTATTTTCATAGTGCTTTTTCCAAATTTATAGTTTCGAAAGGTCTAAAACTAGCAGCTGATTTGATAGGATTGAATGGATCTACTAAAAGGAATTGAAGCTAGAGTATTTGACTTGACAGTTGATTAGTAATTTGATAAGAATGTCAATATTGTCTACTATGGAACACTATTAAGGCAGTGTTTTCTCATTCAAAGTCTAGACATTTGGATATATCTTTTTCTTGTTTTGCTATTCTTCATTAGTAAGTTATGTTTTCTTGTGTAAATGGAATGAAATAATTTGCAGTTGCTATGACATTTTCTTGTTCACTTTCTTTTGATCACTCTTAAGTGTATCCTGGTTATAGCTGTATGATGTTACTCTTGATAATAACTTATAAAGTGGAGTTTTCTATAAATGAGTGATAAGGAGAAAAGAGTTAGAGATAAGGTAAACTTAAAGTTAAAAGATTACTTAAAGTAGAATACATTTCTTTATTTGAGGGATTAACTCCTGGTATTCATGAAACACAAACACACTTTCCTTACTAAATTTAAAAATCAGCAGGAACTAAATTTCAATGATACTTAGGAAGATATAAAGAGGGATCTATAATATTGGTTTTCTACTAAGTTTCTATTAAATGCTAAAAGTTAATTTCTTCTATCTTCTACACTGTAGCTATTAACTAGTTTATCTAAATTTATCCATTCTAAATATTTTGTTTATAAGGAATTTTTAGTTAACAGATGCTTTCAATAAACTATTAGTTAGCTTAAATGAAGCATAAGTTACAAATCTTTTTATCATTTAGTTCATTATAGCAATATTCACATACTTCTTAGAGTTGCTTATCACCTTTCTTTATCTCTACACTTTAGAAATCAGGGTTAAACTTATATTTAACTATGTTATATCCAAACATTATAAAGCAATATAATCAGTCACTTTAATTACTAACTTTACAAAATAAATCTTTTTAAGTTGCTAAATTCTAGTAGCTCTATATATCAATTCTGATTTGCTTAATAGATTTATGTCACTTTATAAAATAAATTGAATTTACTTTAGAAAACTTAATTTAAAAATAAAATCTAAATTATTATAATAGAACTTTAGAGCAAATACAAAAGATATAGTCTATTTTAAAATTATTTTCTATTCTTAATCAAAACATCAAATAAAATATTTAGCTGGTATGAATTTTTAAGATTTTTACTTTATTTAGCAAAAAACTATATTTTTAGATTTATTATTTTATTTATTTTGTGATATTTTAATATATATTTTATAAACTTTATTAAAATAATTTGAGTTATTCTATTAATGAAGAAATTCAAATATATTCAAATTATTTTATTTTTAAACATTATTCTTTTATCATTATTTTCAATATAATAAAATAATTTCTTATTTTTATTATTTATGTTGTTAAAGAAATTAATTCAATAAAATAGTATTAACTTTTACTTTCAATGTTTTTCGGCATTTTTAATTTTCAGAATTCTTCCTTCAATAGAAGACATTTATTGTCTTTAAAAAACTTCATAATTTATTCTCTTTGACTACCATTGATATACTCTTTTTTAAATTTTATCGTGATTGAGTAGCCTAATTCTGTAAGAAAGTAGAAATTATGAAAAATTTTACCCTAAGCCTTAAAATATTCTACTCTCTATCTAGAAATTAATTATCGCATAATTAATCATAAAATAACAACCTACTTATGGATACTAGCAATCTTTTACTGCAGTCATTCTCTCAAGTTATTATAATGCGTATATTCTATTATTTGACCGCATACATCGTATACTACATAAAAGTTAAAAAAGTTAAAAAGCTTTGTTAAAGTCTTAGTAATCAGCCATCTGACCTATTTTATCAGCTTGTCTCCATTAGTTTGTCTTGAATTCCTACTAGGTTAGGCGGTGTAGCACTTCATTAGTGCACCATCCTTTAATATTCGGAATAGTTTTGATCTTGAAGATCAACTACTGCAATAGCATTTGTCAAGGATTTTTATATTAATCAAGAACGAAAGTTAAGGGATCCAAGACGATCAGATACCGTTCTAATCTTAACCATAAACTATGCCGATTAGGGATCGGGGAGACCATATAAATCTCCTCGGTTCCTTCTGAGAAATCAAAGTCTTTGAGTTCTGGGGAGAGTATGGTCGCAAGACTGAAACTTAAAGGAATTGACGAAAGGGCACCACAAGGAGTGAAGCCTGCGGCTTAATTTGACTCAACACGGTGAAATTTACCAGATCCAGACATAGTAAGGATTGACAGAATGAGAGCTCTTTCTTGATTCTATGGGTGGTGGTGCATGGCCGTTCTTAGTTGGTGGAGTGGTTAATTCCGATAAATAACGAGAACTCAACCTGCTAAATAAACTCTTTCTATCCGAGGAATTTGTCTTCTTAGAGGGATTTCCAGCTTTTAGTTGGAAGAAAAGTAAGGTAATAACAGGTCTGTGATGACCTTAGATCACAGTATGTGTTATCTGGAGCACCAACTACGATCAGGGAAACTTGCAGCATGTAATATGTAAGAGTCGTACCTATACCGCAGTAAGTCTCCAAGGTTAGCAGCCTCTAGTCAATAGGACAATGTAGGTAAGGGAAGTCGGCAAATTAGATCTGTAACTTCGGGAGAAAAATTGGCTCTGAGGGCCTGGCAGAAATCTCCACTGGATGGATTGTGTGACTTAATTTTCACGGAAGTGGGAGTTTTGTCACCATGGCCGAAGATGGTCGGCCCTGCGGCGAACGGCCACTTCAGAACTGGAGCGGCAGGAGGAATCCGACTGTTTAATTAAAGGGAAGCTTTGTGAAGGTGATATGCTAACACTATGTGATTTCTGCCCAGTGCTCTGAATGTCAAGATGATGAGATTCAACGAAGCGCGGGTAAACGGTGGGAGTAGCTATGACTCTCTTTAGGTAGCAAAATGCCTCGTCATCTAATTAATGACGTGCATGAATGGATTAACGAGATTCCTATTGTCCCTATCTACACTGTCGTTAGTGTATCCTCCGCCTAGATAAGGATTGATATCTTGTATATTTTTTTAAAATTTGTTGCAATCTAATCTTTCTCTTTCTCTTTTTAGTTTTAGTTATTGATGTATCTTCTTTCTATTCTCCAACTTCTTTTAGATATTTCAGTATTCTTATTTAAAATTTAAAATTTCTAATACCTTTCCACAGAAGCGTTCGAGATTTGCAATAATAGCATCTTTTTGCTTCTTATTTAGATCTAATCTTGATTTATTTTCTTCTTCGATTATCATTAGGTCATTTTCTTATTCTTATAGGTTCATTTAACGCTGTAATTTGTACTGATTTTCTTCTATTTTTTCTATTTTGTTGACCAGTTCTTTCTGCTTCTATTTTTTGGGTATTATGATTAATTGTTCTGGTCTTGTGAATATTTCAAATTGCGTTAAGGTCTCTTTCTTAGGTCATGAGTCTCGATTCTATTTCCTCTGGAATTTCAAATTTTTCTATCAGTCTCTTATTATCTTTCCTCAGCCTTTTGACCTCTTCCTGGAGTTCTATCATCACTTTTATCAGTTAATCATAGCTTATTTACTGCTCTGTTGTGAGATTCAAGACTTCCAAGCGCATAATACTTCTAACTATTTCCTTTGTTTTCTTCATAAATAAGAGATTCTATTTGAATGATGTTTGATTCCCTTTTCCCAATCCTAGCCTTTCTAGGATTTCGTTAACTCCTGCTTTTTTGGAGCCACGAAAAATATAGATTTAGATGCTGAGAAATTGATAATATTTGGATATTTATATATCCAATATTTAGCTTTATGTCTATTGAATATATTTTGAAAAGCATTTATATAAATATAAACTTGCTATTATTTCTAAAGCTAAATGCTTTTAAATTAAATTTTAATTTAAAAATGTTTAAATATATTTAAAAAGTAATATGCTAAAAGAAATATTCCTATTAATAGAAAAAATTTAGAATATTTAATTAAAAAATGAATAATAAGCTTGGAATATTTTAATGGTATTTAGCAATTAATTTACATAAAATAAATTAAATTATGAACATTTAAAATTTAAATTTTTACATTTAAATATCTATAATTAAATAAAAACACTTTTAGTCAACTTTACTAGTTTGTATTATTTTAACTAAAAGAAATATTATAAAGAGATATAACCTTAAGAATCAGCATTACAAATATTTTACATTTTTATTATCAAATAAATAAGAAAAATGGTTAAATACTTCAAATATAGGTTAGTTGAAAGAAATATACAAAATCACAAATAACTCTAGAAATTTTTAAAGTTTCAGAGTATCGAAAGACTTTTATTATGATTTTAGTAAATTTAGTTGAAAAACATAAAAATTTTATATAATTCGTAGAATATTTAAGTTAATGATAAAATAATATAAAAAATTTAGTTAAAAAATAAGTTTAATTACATGAAAAACTGTTGAACATTAACAGTAAAGATAAATGATAAAATATCGCAAAAAAACCATTTTATTATATTATATAAAATGGCTTCTAAGAAATAACAGAACTTTGAACAAAATATTTAAACAGGAAAATTCTCTAAAAAATAAAAAAGCCAAATAATTACAATGAGTGAAAGTGAGAAATATGATTTATATGACGAACATTAACCACTTGGAAATCCAGAACTAAAAAACTTCCGATAAAAACTCAAATAGAAATATTATCTAAGTCATTAAAAGAGTTTATGTTCAAAAATAGATACCTCACTGATAAAGTAGAAAAATTAGAAAAACTAGTAACGTCTTTACTTGAGAAACAATATTAATCATCATAAGAAATAGAAAACAAACTGGAACAAAGAATTCTTTAAATTTAATAATAAATTCAGGTAACGCCATTTTCGTTTTAACAGAATTAATCAGATCTTATGGAAATAGAAAATGAAACCTCAAATTAAAATAAACAGTAAAAGTTTATTTAAAATAATTAGTAAATTTAAATTAAGTAAGTGTTACAGGAATAATAGTTTAAAAGAAGAATAAAATGCTACGTGTGCAATAACGAACACCAATGAAAATACTGCTACTAACTAAGCGAAATTTAAAGAAAGAATAATAAGATATTTTTAGAAAACTATTTAGGATATATCATAAAGTGGAAAAATTTATAGAAAAAATTCTTTAATTCAAATCTTAATCCTTGGATAAATAATTAGGAACGCTAAGTGCAAGACCAAAACTATTCCGAATATTAAAGGATGGTGCACTAATGAAGTGCTAAACCGCCTAACCTAGTAGGAATTCAAGACAAACTAATGGAGACAAGCTGATAAAATAGGTCAGATGGCTGATTACTAAGACTTTAACAAAGCTTTTTAACTTTTTTAACTTTTATGTAGTATACGATGTATGCGGTCAAATAATAGAATATACGCATTATAATAACTTGAGAGAATGACTGCAGTAAAAGATTGCTAGTATCCATAAGTAGGTTGTTATTTTATGATTAATTATGCGATAATTAATTTCTAGATAGAGAGTAGAATATTTTAAGGCTTAGGGTAAAATTTTTCATAATTTCTACTTTCTTACAGAATTAGGCTACTCAATCACGATAAAATTTAAAAAAGAGTATATCAATGGTAGTCAAAGAGAATAAATTATGAAGTTTTTTAAGGACAATAAATGTCTTCTATTGAAGGAAGAATTCTGAAAATTAAAAATACCGAAAAACATTGAAAGTAAAAGTAAATACTATTTATTGAATTAATTTCTTTAACAACATAAATAATAAAAATAATAAAAAGATATTATTTAAATAAAAAAATGGTTGAAGGTTTCAAGTCAGGCTTCTATATCACCTATTCCTAAGCCAAAAAGGAAGGGAGGAAGCAAGAAACCAAGTCTTAATAATATTTCAAATCTTCTCTATCACAACCTTAACCAACACTGAACTAAAAACTTGGATTCTAACAAAACGAACGAAAGCCAACCTTGAAGAATATACACAAGGAAACTCCAACCTCAAGCGAGAAACCGAAGAAACAGATGAAATCTGTTCTCCATCAGGAGGTATCAGAGTTCAACCCTTCTGGCTAGATGAGCATGGAGTAGCTCATCAAAGTGGTACTGAACCTCCAGGAAGAGGTTAAGAGATTGAAGAAGGACAATTATATGCTGATGGCAAAGATAAACCTAGCAAAAGAAATTGAGTCAAGACTTATGTCCTAGGAAAGAGATCATAACGCCTTTTGGAATATCTAAACAAAGTCAGACTAACGAATCCTAAAATTAGCTTTAGAAACAGACTGAACTGGATAACAGACTCGGAAAAGTAGAAGAGAAATTGTAAACTTTTAAGAAAGAGTAAAGCGAAACTGAAGCTATACAAATGGAAATCGAAACCTAGAAAGAGCAAACAAATCAAGGAAAATAATTCAAAATAAAAAAGAAATGTTTCTGCTGTGGAAGCGTATGACATTTTTATCGGAAGAGTTAGAAATTCTAATAGAAATAAAGAAACTATTGGATAAAAGAACAACAAAAGAAGAAAAAAGAATAAGCAAGAATGAAAAGAATGCATTGCAATCCGGATGGTTAACCATATCAAGTAAAAGGAAGGAAAATCTAGAGAAACCCGAGTTCCCAATCTCGCTAAATTGAACGTTCCAAACATTTATATTTAACATCAGGAAGCATGAACTACTGTCCTCCTTACGGGGTTGGAAATCCCTAAAAGGGAAAACTCAAAATTAATATTATTATTATAGAAATTATTTTATTATATTGAAAATAATGATAAAAGAATAATGTTTAAAAATAAAATAATTTGAATATATTTGAATTTCTTCATTAATAGAATAACTCAAATTATTTTAATAAAGTTTATAAAATATATATTAAAATATCACAAAATAAATAAAATAATAAATCTAAAAATATAGTTTTTTGCTAAATAAAGTAAAAATCTTAAAAATTCATACCAGCTAAATATTTTATTTGATGTTTTGATTAAGAATAGAAAATAATTTTAAAATAGACTATATCTTTTGTATTTGCTCTAAAGTTCTATTATAATAATTTAGATTTTATTTTTAAATTAAGTTTTCTAAAGTAAATTCAATTTATTTTATAAAGTGACATAAATCTATTAAGCAAATCAGAATTGATATATAGAGCTACTAGAATTTAGCAACTTAAAAAGATTTATTTTGTAAAGTTAGTAATTAAAGTGACTGATTATATTGCTTTATAATGTTTGGATATAACATAGTTAAATATAAGTTTAACCCTGATTTCTAAAGTGTAGAGATAAAGAAAGGTGATAAGCAACTCTAAGAAGTATGTGAATATTGCTATAATGAACTAAATGATAAAAAGATTTGTAACTTATGCTTCATTTAAGCTAACTAATAGTTTATTGAAAGCATCTGTTAACTAAAAATTCCTTATAAACAAAATATTTAGAATGGATAAATTTAGATAAACTAGTTAATAGCTACAGTGTAGAAGATAGAAGAAATTAACTTTTAGCATTTAATAGAAACTTAGTAGAAAACCAATATTATAGATCCCTCTTTATATCTTCCTAAGTATCATTGAAATTTAGTTCCTGCTGATTTTTAAATTTAGTAAGGAAAGTGTGTTTGTGTTTCATGAATACCAGGAGTTAATCCCTCAAATAAAGAAATGTATTCTACTTTAAGTAATCTTTTAACTTTAAGTTTACCTTATCTCTAACTCTTTTCTCCTTATCACTCATTTATAGAAAACTCCACTTTATAAGTTATTATCAAGAGTAACATCATACAGCTATAACCAGGATACACTTAAGAGTGATCAAAAGAAAGTGAACAAGAAAATGTCATAGCAACTGCAAATTATTTCATTCCATTTACACAAGAAAACATAACTTACTAATGAAGAATAGCAAAACAAGAAAAAGATATATCCAAATGTCTAGACTTTGAATGAGAAAACACTGCCTTAATAGTGTTCCATAGTAGACAATATTGACATTCTTATCAAATTACTAATCAACTGTCAAGTCAAATACTCTAGCTTCAATTCCTTTTAGTAGATCCATTCAATCCTATCAAATCAGCTGCTAGTTTTAGACCTTTCGAAACTATAAATTTGGAAAAAGCACTATGAAAATAAAGTCTATTTCTAAGCAAGAGAAATGAAAAATAATAATAATCAGAATCGTAGCCATATAATTTGATTACCAAAGAAGTTTAATTTTATTTATTTCATTAAAGTGAAGAGTGAAGAAGATATTTATACTATCCGGCATATTTTTTGTATGAGCCATAATTAATTTAAATTAAAATCTATGAATAATCTATTATTTAGTAATCCATTAGAAATTTAGAAAGGTCTTCGATGATAAGATGCAAATATTTTAAATTTGTTGACAGATAAAATTAAGATAAATTAGCAAATTATGTAGAATAAGCCCTTTTAATGCAAACAAGTAATGAGCCCATATATAATTTAAATTATAGGGAATTATAGGGGAAATAGATTCTAAAAGAAAGAAAGTATAACGAAAAGAAAATTTTGATCAAATAGAAATCTTAAAAATAGATGAACGGATTAAAAAAAATAAAGCTAGCAAGAAGATTTATTTTCAACAAAAAATGATAAATAATTATTAACAATTTTTACTAATTTCATAGCAAAATATTTAAATTTTAAGTTAATTTAAGAAAATTAATAAAGAAGAATCAATAAAAATAAAATCTATTAAATTTAATTTATTTAAACTAAATCAATGTTAAGATGAATCAATTTAAAATTCAAGTTTATTTAATTTAAATTTAAATTTTTAAAACTTTTTATTTTATAATTTAAGTAAATTTGGAAATATTCTTGACAATCTTTTAAGTTTATTTCATCTTTTGATTTTATAACTTAGCTTTATTATAAATAATTTCAATAAATTAAAAAAATTTTTATTTTTTACGTTTTCTGAAATAATTTATAATCAAATGATATTTAATGCATTCTAACACTTTTTTTCTTTTAGACAGTATTAGAAAATTTGATACCAGCATTCCTTTTAGTATTAGGTTGGATGCAAGAATGATTTATATAATTTTTTTTCTTTTATACTTTATAGCATGAAACATTAACTATGTTTTTCAATATTTATTCCTTTCAAATTTTATAGAAATCAAACTAACAAACTTTAATTTAAATTTTTACTTCTAAACTTAATTTAAAGTACTTTATTTAACTCTTTGAACTTTAAAATTTCATAATTCAGATATATTGATTATGTTCTATGATTTATAATTAATATTTAATTATTATTCAAATTTATTTCATAGGGAAAAATAATAATTTGAGTTTTTACTTAAATTTGTTACCAAATATTTTTTAAATAAACCATCAATTTATAGTGAAATTTATTTAACTTTTTAGAAACTTAATGATATGCTTTTTTTATTTTCATCCTAATGGTTAAAATTAAATTACTTATTTTTTACTTATCTTAACTATAAAGAATTTAAAAAATTTAGATTTTAAAATACAATATTAAGATAAGTTAAAAACTACAATAAATTCATTAATATAGATAGCAAGTTTTAAATTATGAAATCAAATAAGTTTTACACTTTATAAATAAATTTAAGTTTTACGAAGCAAGAAATTCTTTAAAATTACTTAATTTTAATTAGATTAAAAGAAGAATATTTAAAAGTAAAAGGATACCTCTAAGTATTAATATGTTATAAAGTGTTTTGTCATCTTCTTATTCCCTTCCAATTACAAGTTTTAAGATCATAGCTATATAATTTATCTTAATCGTCAAATTAAAATATATTTGATTCGCTTAAAATAGGCTAAGTAAAACTAAAGCTGTTTTATGGAAATTCTTAGCTTTATCCTATTATTAATTTAGAATCAAATATTTAAGTTTTAGTGTCATTATATCCATTTTTTTATATAAGAAAGAACTTCTTTTAAGGAATAAAGATAGCTGAAGTAGGTGCTTTATTCAACAACTATGACTCACTCATATTTCATTCATTTTTTAAATATTATAGAATTAAATAATATTCTATCCTCCATATTTAAGATAACTGTTTCCACCAAAAACTCAAACCTACGAATCAGAGTAGTCACAACCAAATTTTTATACTGGAATCTAAATTTATTTTAAGTATTAAAAGGATTGATTCTTAAAATTAAAAACTTCTGATTCTAAAACGTCTATATCAATGTTAAGATGTTTTTTTGCACCTGATATCATAAATATAAAAGAATTTCGGTTAAAGCAAGTTCTATGTGAAAATCTAATTTATTACATTTAATACTCTAAAGCTTCATTATTCTTCTAAAAGTGTATAGAAAAACGAGATTAATTTGCATTTCTTCCACCTGATATAATTAAAGTCTGACTATAAATTTATTCAACTTAAGTAAAATATTAATCAATTTTCTTAGTCTTAATATGTCCTCAATCAAATCTCTTATCTTAAATTTCATAAAATATTCTTAAGTTTGAATTTGAACTCACAGTACAAGCAAATAAAAATTTCCTAATTAACGGAAAATTAGATAAAATTTCATATCTCGTTAATCCAATTCCAAATTTAGAAAAGAGCCACTTATTTGCTAAATATTTTCTTTTCTTTATTATTTTTCTTAAGAACAAGAACTTGATAATTGGATTAGATAATTCTTTCTCCATATTTATTGAATTTCTTCTTTAATTAAACTATAAGAAACAAAATTTAGAAAAAGTATAAATAAATAAACTAATAAAAAGCATTTAATTATAAAATTTATTTCTTATTCTAAGATTTTTAATAATTCATGCTTTAATAATTAAATGCTTTAATAATTTTTATGTTATATAATGTTTTTTATATAACTTTAAATTTAGATTTTATATCTAAAAAATTAAATAAAAAGCTATTAAATCCAGAAGGAAATATTTAATATAATCTTTTAAACTTTTTTAAATTTTAAATTAATAATTAGTAAGATATTTAAAATTAAGAAATAATGTAATTGTTATATTATTAATTGCTTTTACTAGCTTAAACTTTACTTTTTTATATTATTTTAAATTTTAAATAAGTTTAATAAATGTCATTCAATTAAATTCATTCTTCTATTTTTTCAAAATTTAATAAAATAAATCAATAAATGTTATAATTTGATGTTAGATAAGATAATATATTTTATAAATGTGACGACGCCTTTATTTGATTTGTCACATATTAGTTTATAAAAAGGTTTAAAAATCATTGTAAGACTCGTTGAAATCGTCCATTATCTCTTCAGGTTTGTATTCTTTTATAAAATATCTATGGCTGCTAATCTGGTCTTTTTTATGGTTAGTATCTTGTTCCAATCCTAGTCCTTACCAAACATTTGATTGGTTCTTCTTTTTTGAGCATCTACTATTTTTTCGAGTAATTTTTCTCTGCCAATCATTTTTCTTCTATATAACTAACCTTTAGATATACAATAAATCTTGACTAGGTTTTTTAAGAATTTTTATTTTCATATTTTGAAATTAATGGTATCTCTAATAGTCCTTTTTTACTAAGCTATTTTTTTACATAATCAGTATAATTGGTCTTCTCTTTATTTCTTGATTAATTATCTATTATTTTATGTTTGAATAATATTTAAATTTGATTATTCAATCTCTGATGAATCATACATAGTTTTAATCATAAATTGCTCATTATTTATTTAACTGATATTTCTAATTTCCATATTTTTTCTTCTTTTATTTTAATTTTTTGACTAAATATATTTCTTGAGGCTATTAAGTTCAATTCTGTGTTCTATTTATCATCATTTTGGAGTTAGTTGATTTTAAATTAAAAAAGTAATTAAATTAACAGCATAAATTTTATGATTTTTTATAAAAATTATTATTACTAAATTAATATTATTAAAAATATAATATTAATGAAATAATGATTAAAACATATTTCATAAATAATTCAAATAAATTGAAAGCTATTATTATTACTATTATCAATAAAAATTTAAGAAGAGATTTCTTTCATAAGTTTTCAACCAGTTCCAGCTATCCATTTGCTATTGAGGTTTCATTTCTTTTCCATTTTTTATGAAGATGTTTATGATTGCTCCTCCATCTGATTAATAATTTCTGTATCCAATCTTTTTTTGTAGGCTCTATTATTATTTAATATAAATCTTCTAATTCTCTTGTCTTTTAAGCTTTTTGAAACCTAGGAAAATTTTTATTAAATATTGAAAGAATTAAATTATCAACATCTCTTTATCTTTTATTTATTTTTATTTTGGATAATAAAGTTCTCGTGTTTTTACAAACTTATAGTTATCTCATTTATTTAAATTTTTATTTAATCATTTATATTTTTAGACAATATTAGTCTTGATTTCTTAAGTAATCATTAGAATGTCCTCAAATTAGTAGATTTAGGATTATCGTCACAGTTTATCTTCTATTAAAATTTTATTTTGAACATGTTACTTCTATAAATATACCATTTCTAAGGTCTATTACTAAATATGCCTATAGATTCTCTTATTCTATCAGAAAGATTTTACAGTAGCTTATTCTACTTACTTAGAATTTTCTTCCATTTGCCATATTATTCAGATATGGAATCATTTCCCTATTCTATTATTTAAGCTCTTAATGGAAAATGTTGAAGGTATTAGGAAACGCTCCTATATCCTTTATTCTTAAGCATTAAAAAATGATAGAAAGCAAGAAGCCAAATATTCTAAAATATTCATGTCTTAACTTCAATTAAGCCAGTCTTCTTCTTAGTCGACCAAGTAGGTAATAGTAGGTAATCCGGTGCAGTCATGTCTGCATTGTAAGTACTCTTACAATAGATGCCACCACTAACAAGTAAGGATGGACCCATTGTGTGATAAGCCTTATTTGTTTGATGGTTCTCTCTATCAGTATGAGAGGTCGACTAGAGGGAACCGAAATCTAGATTTCAGAGTTATCCTGATTCTACATGTCGCTATTCTGATCAGGAATTAGAAAACAACAAAGATATGATTCCAAATAATTATTAATTAGAAGAATTAACTTAATTAAGTCACTTGACACTAATACTGAAATGTTCTCTAACCTCTTCTAACTCCAGCCTTAGGAAGAATTATAAGAATTTGAAGAGTGAAGACAATCAATTTTGATTATAAAATCGGAGAGAAGAAGATAAGAAGTAAAGAGACCAGATGAAACTAGAAACATTTCTAGCTTATTATTAACAATTAAATTTTTTTTTCGTGGTGAACGAAGCAATGGTGGTACACGGCTAATTTAATTAATTAATTAAAAAATAAAAAATAAAATTATTAACTAAATAAAATTAACTTATAAATTTATAATTAATTTAATAAAAGTTAAAGTTAAAAAGCTTTGTTAAAGCCTTAGTAGTCAGCCATCTGACCTATTCTATCAGCTTGTCTCCATTAGTTTGTCTTGAATTCCTACTAGGCTTAGTTAGGCGGTGTAGCACTTCATTAGTGCACCATCCTTTAATCTTCGGAATAGTTTTGGTCTTGCACTTAGCGTTCCTAATTATTTATCCAAGGATTAAGATTTGAATTAAAGAATTTTTTCTATAAATTTTTCCACTTTATGTTGGGTATATCTTAAATAGTTTTCTAAAAATATCTTATTATTCTTTCTTTAAATTTCGCTTAGTTAGTAGCAGTATTTTCATTGGTGTTCGTTATTGCACACGTAGCATTTTATTCTTCTTTTAAACTATTATTCCTGTAACACTTACTTAATATAAATTTACTACCTATTTTAAATAAACTTTTACTGTTTATTTTAATTTGAGGCTTCATTTTCTATTTCCATAAGATCTGATTAATTCTGTTAAAACGAAAATGGCGTCACCTGAATTTATTATTAAATTTAAAGAATTCTTTGTTCCAGTTTGTTTTCTATTTCTTATGATGATTAATATTGTTTCTCAAGTAAAGACGTTACTAGTTTTTCTAATTTTTCTACTTTATCAGTGAGGTATCTATTTTTGAACATAAACTCTTTTAATGACTTAGATAATATTTCTATTTGAGCTTGTATCGGATGTTTTTTTAGTTCTGGATTTCCAAGTGGTTAATGTTCGTCATATAAATCATATTTCTCACTTTCACTCATTGTAATTATTTGGCTTTTTTATTTTTTAGAGAGTTTTCCTGTTTAAATATTTTGTTCAAAGTTCTGTTATATCTTAGAAGCCATTTTTATTTAATAAAATGTTATATCATTCATGTGCTTTAAAATTTTAGAAAATTTCTTAAAACTTTTTTAAAAATATTAATTTTCATAATTTTCTAAAATTGCAAAAATTAATATCTAAAATGTATAATTAATAAAATGATCTAATTAAATTTTCAAAATTTAGAAAGAAAAAAAGAAAGATAAATAATTTAATTTATTCAAACTATTTTAATTAATAAATTAAATTTTTATACTGTTAAAATAAAAATGGAAAAATTATTTAACTTAATAATATCTTCAAACATATTTCAGTCTATTTTATGAGAGTAAAATTTTCTACAGAATTTAAAAGCTTAAATATTTGAAATTAGTATATTTAATATAATTCTGTAATATTAATCTTCATTTATTTATAAATAAGTTTTAAAAATCATTTAGCATTTTAATTTAAGTTTAAATCTATAAAGTTTCTATCAGTTTGTTTCATTAAAAGTAAAATTATTTTTTAAATATAACGAATTAATTGAAAAAAAATTATTATTAAATAAAAAAATTATAGAAATAAATTTATTTTTCAATAACATAAAAATGATTTAAAAAGTCATAATTATTTAAATGTTATCGGATTCAAAATTCATAATGTATTTTTAAAAAATGTAATTAAATTTTATTTTAATGTAATAAATATTAATTTATATAAATTATTTGACTAGCAATATTAATTTAATTAAAAATATAATATAATTTCAACTTTTTCATTTATAAAGTTTCTACTTCACTTTTTTATTTAGATCTTTTATAATAAGTTATAATCGAAAAAGATGAATTCAATCTTAAATCTTTTATATTTGATAAAAATTATAAAAAAATATATGAATTTCAAAAAAGACAGACTTTTTGGGAAAATAGGAATAGGAGTCACATAATTTTAAATATGTCTTAATCTTACAGGTATTGAAATATGTCAACTTCTCTACAATTAAAGATAGTTCCAATAAACTTAAGACATATGATATAAAAAATAACTAAATTAGAGAAGAGCAAATTAATATAAAAAAACTTTTTACGTTTTCACTTAAATTAAGTAGATTTTCAATTAAGCTTTACTTATTTCAGGAGGAGAAAACAAAAATTAAAATTGTTTCACTTTTTATAACTTTAACAAAAGATCTCTAGAATACAATATATAATTTGGGAGATATTTTCATAAAACAAATTTTGACAAGGAAGAACTTAATTTTCATAATTTAAGGAATAAAAAGCTTTAATCATAATGAAACAAATGTATCAGAATGTGAAGTATTTGACATGAAAAATAAAATTTTTACTAGTATTAAGTCAATTAAAACTCCAGTAACATAATTTGGGTGTGATAAGAACAGTTAAAAAATTTATGTTTTTATTGGCATTAATAAGAATTAAAGTGATTATGTGAATATAATTTAAATGTATGATTGTAGGATTAACAAATGAAAAACGTAAGATTTAAAAATATATAAGAAATCATCTACTTCAGCGATTTATATCCCTAATCTAAAGTATTTTTTTATCTTTTAAAATGGATATGATTACCTTGATTCTTTGCTATTTGATTTAAAATCAATTGTGAGACTGAATTAGAAGTATCCAGAAAATAATCATAGCTTTACCCAACCAATTTTAAGTGGAAATTTTGTGTTTTAATACAACTTATATAGTGATTTATTTAGTTTTGATATTAAAAATAAAAAATGGAGGAAGATATTGTGAAAAAAGAAAAAATTTTGTTTAAAACTTAGTTTAAATAAATAAAATTTAAAATTTAAAATAAATTAAAATTTCTCATTCAAGAATATTTAAAGTAATAATCTTATTTATTTTTTATTAAATTTAATATAATTTATAAAAAAAGTAGGAATTTATTTTTTTATTTTTATAAGATATTTATTTATAGAATATAAATTGTTATAAGAAATATATTTGCTGTTTTTATTTTCTGAAAAAATAAAGTTTTAGTAATTATGATTTACGTTATTTTATAAAAAATTTTAAATTTTGTTTAGTTTTTAATTTTAAATTTTTACATTTATTTAAACTAAATGTATTAAAAAAATTTTAAATTAAAGGAAGTTTTTAACAATTTTTTTGATATATTTATATTTTTAAAGAATCTTTTTAATTTTTTTTCTAATTTGGATAACATCTTAATTTAAAAGCTCTTAATTAATTTATTCTAAATTTATTTTAATTATTTAAATGTTTAAAAACAATATTTTTATAATTAAAAAATGTTAAAAAATTATTTAATATTTATTTTTTTTATTATAATATAATATTTATAAAATATATTATTAATTTTACTTCGCCTTTATTTGGCTTGTACCGTATTTGTTTATAAAAAGGTTTAAAAATCTATGTAAGATTCGTTGAAATCGTCCACTTCTTCACCTGATTCATATTCTTAAATAACATATTTGTGGCTGCTAATCTGGCATTTACCACGGAAGACATCCCGTTCCAATCTCAGTCCTTTCCAAACATTTGATTGGTTCTTCTTTTTTGAGCATCTACTATTTTTTTGAGTAATTTTTCTCTGCCAATCATTTTTCTTCTATATAACTCACCTTCGAATATACAATAAACCTTGACTAGATTTTTTTCAAAATTTTTATTTTCATACTTTTGAAATTTATGGTATTTCCAACTGTTTTTTTTTACTTGCCTTATTTTTCTACAGAATGAGCATATAGCTGGTTTTCTTTTTATTTCTTAATTGATTTTCTATTATTTTTATGCTTGAATAATATTTAAATTTGATTATTCAATCTCTGTTGATCGTGTATAGCATTAATCATAGCTTGCTAGTGATTTATTTAATTGATATTTCGAATTTCTTCTTCTTTCCTCTTAATTTCTTGATTAAATAGATGTGTTGAGGCTTTTAAGCTAATTTCCATGTTCAGTATTTTATTATCATTTTGGAGCTAATTGTTTTTTATATTTAGGCTACTTATTTACTAAATTAGTTACTGCACTGCGTTCTAAAATTTTTTATTCTCAGCCTATAAAAATAAAACCCCAATTATAGTATCTTATTTTTAGTTAGAAAAAGATAAATTTTAGGTTAAGTGTTTCTTAGGTTCCATTTTATTATAATTTAGCATTTATAATAATTTTAGTTTACATACTGATATTGATTGTATAATTTTTCTTATCTGGTTTAAATATATCTAAAATTAATTTCTTAATTAAAGGAGTTACTTTTTGTATTTAATTATAATAGAAAATAAAATAATTTTGATTCTATACAGAAATTTATAAAATACTAGATTTATTTCTACCTTATCAAATTATATGTAATTTTTAATTCTTACGAATAAGAAAATCAAATTAAATAGCAAAATACTTATTTATAAAGTATTAAAGTAAATTATTTATTGAAGAAAATGAAATATATAATATCTCTATTACTAGGCATTTATTTTTAATTTATACAGAATTTAAAAGATAACATAAATAAAATGGATTATTTATTTATAAAATCCTAAGTATAAATAGTTTAAATTATTATTTAATTTTAAACTGGTTATTTAAAAATTTTAGAATAATATATTATTGTCATTTTTGAAAATATTTCTTATATCCAAATAATTTTAAAGTTTAATAAGCTTCTAATATTATTAGATTATTAAAAGATTAAATTTTAAAATCCAAATTAAAAAATTTTATAACGAATATAATCAAAAATAATCAAAAATTTATTTTCATATTTAAAATTTACTTTTTTATATTGATAACTTATAACTAAAATTTCAGTAAAATAAATACAATTTTTTATTTTTAAAAGCCAAGAAAATTAAAATTATAATTTTAAAATGATGCCAAATTAAGAAATAGATGAGAAAAAATAAATTGAGAAAAATTAACAGGAAGAAATCTAAATAGAAGAATAATAAATGCCAAATAAAAATGAAATATAGCAAAACTTATAAAGCGTATAGATAGAATAAGAATAAATTATTGATTCTTTTGAAAATTTTGAATTCCATACATATAAAAAAGAATATAGAATTACATAAATAGAAAAATAGTAGCAGAAGAATAAAAAAGATTTAAATTGAAAGGATTAAGAAATATAAAACTAATTTTTATTTGATAATATATTGTAAGAAACCAAAGAACCTTTTTTGAAGAATGAATAAGAAAGAGGAACAAATTAGAAATAAAAAGAAGAAAATTAAAAAAATGTTAAACTGAATATAGATTAAGGTCCAGGTTAAGAAAATAACAATAAAAATAAAGGAAAAGGAAAAGGAATTTATTCATATGAAACTTCATATCAATACAAAGGATAATGAGTAAAAGGTTTCAAATAGGGTAAAGGCATTTTTTTATACAAAAATGGTGATATTTATAAAGGATCTTGATACTAGGATAAAAAAAATGGATAAGGACATTTTTAATACAAAAACGGCGAATCATATAAAGGATAATGAATTTTAGGGAAAAAATAAGGAATTGGGGTTTTTAAATATAAAAATGGCGATAAATACATTGGAGAATGATTTTAAAATAAATATTAAGGAGAAGGAAAATACATATTTAAAAATGGAAATTATTATGAAGGAAAATGAAAACAAGGAATAAAGAATGGCAAGGGAAAATTCTAATTTTAAAACGGAGCATTTTACTAAGGCGAATGAGAAGATAATTAATGATAAGGATATGGAAGTTTAAAGTGAAACGATGGGATATATTATGAAGGCTATTTTGATAATTACTAAATAACAGGAAATGGAAAATTATTGTATACGGATGGAACAGTATTTAATGGCTAGGAGTCTATATTTGAAAATGTCAATTTAGCAAACGAAAAAATTAAACAAATAAAAACTCCTCAAATCAATATAAAATTAAATAAAAATGTTTTTAAAATAATTGTAAAATTTCTAACAGTCAAAGAAATTTCCATTCTGTAATAAGTAAGTAGAGACTTCTACAATTATAATTATGAATTGAATATAATAAAAATTAAACACTTTAATGGAGATAAATCTCGTATCAAAAATAAATTGGAATGAACTTTTAATTCAATATCTCATTGTGATGTATAAAAAATAATTGTAGATATGAAATAATTTTCCTAAAGATTATGCGATTAAGTACAAATTGATCTTTACAGATCAATTTTATTCAGACAGTAAGAAGATTTGAAAGCCTTGAGAAATAATAAGTTATTAGAATTTTAATTAAAAAGCTACTTAAGTTAGTTTATTATTCCTAACTTTTTACCAAACAGTTTGAAAATTTTAAAATTAGAAGGAGATTTTAATGATGAAGATCTACATTTCCTCAAAAATTTAATAAAATTGGAGAGCTTAAGTATTTATTGTAAATATCCATATTTTAAAAAAATCTAAGGAACATTCTTAAATAAGTTCTGCTTAAATCTGAATTTAAAATTTTTGAAAATAAAAAGTAAAGATATAAAATATGAAAAAGTTATAAAATTTTTACAAAAGAAGGGGGAATAAATTCAAACTATCAAAATAAATAAAAATGAACAAATCGAAAAATTTTTGTACCTATGTCCTAATATAAGCACATTTAACTTAGAACTGGAAAATCAGTCAGATCAAGTTTTTAATGGATTTCTTAATTTTAATATACCATAAAGTAATTAGAAAAGAAATACTTTTTATGATTTTATGAATTAGCAAATTATAAAACTTTAATCGCTAAGTTTAGTGTAATGCTCTATTTCTGATCTAAACTTTGTAATGTTAATAGCAAATATTCCTAATTTATAAACTTTACATCTTTATGGTTTAAATTGTATCTCAAATTCTGCTATTGAGTAAATAGGAGCTTACGGAAAAAATTATAAGCGTTTAAGTATCTGTTAAATGAATTTAGTTCAAAACGAAACTTTAATTGCAGTCTTTCAAGGTTGTAAAAATCTAAGAATAATAGGTTTGGGCAATATGTAGAAAATACAGGGCTAAGTACTTGAAACTATATGGGTAAATTGTTTAGATTTAGAGAGCTTATTTTTAAATGAACTTAAGATAGAGTCTGATTTTAACTGAATAAATAAAATTTTGGCAATGAAAAAATTGAAATATTTAACGCTCAAGCGTATTAATCTTAGTGACTAAGAGATAATTTAAATAATATAATTTGGTAAGAATTTAAATTGGCTAGATATAAGAAAAAGCAAAATTTTAACTAAAGAAATATTTCCACTATACAATTAAAAAGAAAAAGTTCCATATGCCATCTTTAGTAACTTAAGAAACTTGAAAATTAGTTGTAGCAATACATCTATTAAATATTTTCAAAATTTAAAAAAAAAGATCAAAAGAATAAAAATTTTTAATGGAAAGGAAGAAATTGGAAAGAAAAAAGATGAAATAGATTTTGAAATAAGCCCGTCAAGCAAAAGATATATTTGAGTGATTTAGATTTTTAATATTTTATGAAAGTTAACTTTATAAATTTATATATAATTTTTGAAAATTATTTATCATTATCAAACACAAAATAAATAAAATAAACACATAAATAATTAATTAGTTTTGACTTAAATTTTATGATTTAAATTTAAGAAAAAATAATTTTAATTCAAATTAATTTTGCAAGATAATTGTTAAATAAAAATAAATATTACAGTATTTTAAATAATATTTTCTAATTAAATTTAATATTTTTTTGATAGATAAAAAACGAAAATTATTATCTCTATCTTTATCAATTAAAGAAAATTTTATGTTACATTTAAATTTTATTTTTGATATCCTATATAAGATAAAAAATATATTATGATTGAAAATACATATGTTATATTTAAAAAATTTTACTTTAATTTATAATAAATAAGAAAATAGATTAGCATGGATCTGCCATTATAGGTTATCCACGGATTAATGTTTTAATAAAATAGTCTTGATACTCTTTTCTCCTTGTTTTAATTCGCAAACGTGAAACCTTCTTCTCTCTGTTCTTGTGATTCTTTCTAAGGCCAGAGTTGAAATTCTTAAGGAATTCTCATTGTAGTACAAATGTCACTCTTGAGTATCTTCTATAGTAAAATTCTTAGTTTATTTTCGCCTCAGCTATGCCTTGCTTTCCACCAAGCTCATATCCAAGTTGACTTCATAGTGAATAGGAGAGCTTCTGAGGCGCGGACAACAGAATAAGACTCGCTTTTTCTGATATTGAGTCTCAAGCTAGAGACTAGCTTAAGACACCGTCCATATTTGAAATGATTTAATTTATAATAATTTTTAATAAAAAAGATAAAGAAATTAAAATAAAAAAATGGCAAATTTATAAATAAATCGCATAATAAAAATAATAGAATAAAATAATTTTATGAATCTGTTTTAAGTTATATATAGCTTTTGATTTTTATTATTTTATTACAATTTTAAAAAAAACTATTTTTATTTTTTAATTAAATCGAGTTACTAAATATTTTCTCAAACGCATTTAAATATAAATTGGAACAAATTTAATTTAGATATTTAATTAAAATTGAATTAAAATAATATTTAAATGATGTAAAAAGTAAAATTTTAATTTAGATAGCTTCAAAACTAAACATCTAAAAGTAATTCTAGCTTCAATGTTAAAGATTAAAAAGATTTGCTATAAAAAAATTAAAATAAAAAGTAATTTTTGCTTTTATGAATATAAGTAGACTGGATTTAATTAAAATATGTTTTTATAAAATAGTAATAAAATAACGTAAAATCATGTAAGTACGAAATTTTATTGCAAAAATATGTTCCTTTATAGTTAATATAGCTAAAATTTTAATTTAATGCTTCTAAAATACTTAATAATATATTATGCAATTTCGAATTTTTTATTTAAAAAAGCAGGATGTATATATTAAATATTCTCCATGTTTTTTTTAATTTTTAGATTACCTTTTGCGTAAAGAAATATTAAAAAATTATTTAGCAAAAATACAAAAATAAAGAAACTTTTTTTAATTGTAATTTGCGTTTTTAAGAGTAATAAAATTTATCATATTTTTTTAATTTTGAATTAGTTTAATTTAATTTAATTTTTTTAATTAATATGATCTTCTTTTTATGTTTTAAAGAAAATATTTTAAATAATTTTTAATTATGTCTTGATAAACTATCTTAATTTATTACAATTAAAATACTTATATTTTTTTAAAATAATCTTACAATAAAATTTGAAATTAAATTAAAGCTTTATAATTTCTTATTTTATATATATCGTTTATTATTATTTTTTTAATAATTTTTTTAATTTATTTAATCATTGTAATAATTACCTTCATTTTTATAATTTTTAAATTTCCGACCAAACTAAAAAATATTTATTTTCAATGTGAAAATTAAAAAAGTTATCAAAGTTACTATTACTAAAATTGTTAAAAAAATTTGCAATTCTAAGATAAAATTTAGCTTCACAAACATTCGTTAAAAATTGTTTAAATAAAAATATTTATTTTATCATAAAGGAAGTTATTTTTGTATATAAATTAAAAATTAATTAAAGAATATATTTTAAAATTTTAATTAAGAAACAAAACTATTAGTAACCTTTTTTAAATTAATTGGGATATAAGTTTAAATTATTTTATAATGAGAAACTTAAAGTTTATTTTTTTAATATTTTTTAAATTTTTAAATCTTGTAAACTTTAAAAATTAATTAAAATTTCTAGCTGAAAGGAAATGTTTACTTTAGCTTAGTTAATTTAAATTTTTAATTCTAATTTCTTAAATAATATATATAATTTAATATAAAATTTTAAGGTAAAATAAAAAGATTTCTTTTATACAATCGTTTGCAATCATGATTTTGGTTTTAATATATTTATTATATTTAACATTTTTATTCAAATATTTACATAATTTTCTGAACTATATTTATTGTTTTAATTTAAAATTCGATAAATATTTATATGCTTTAAGAGAATTTTATTATTAATTCACTTTAATACAAAGATTTAAAGTTATTAAAAGCATTTAAAAATTTAAATATAATTACTACTGTTATAATAAAAACATCAAATCTCAATAGAAAAAGCTTAAACATTTTGTAAAATTAGATGAAAATATAATAAATGTAATATTTTTAAACTTAAATTAGTATATAATATTAGTAACTTTTTAAAAATATTCAAATATATTTTTATAGAGTCTATATTATTATATCATGTGCAAATAAAGTTTATTTTATAAAGCTTTTATAAATTAAATGAAAGATAACAGAGTCTAAAATTCCAAAATTATTTAAATTAACTTTTTAACATAAGTATACATAATATCTTAAAGTATTTTGATATATATTCACTAAGCTTAAAAATTTAAAATTTAAACTATATTTTTAAAATTTTAAATTAGTTGTGTTTAATTATTTAAAAATTAGAAGTTTTATTTTAGATAATTTAGATAAATATTTTAATTATCTTTCAATAATTTTAAATTTAAATTATCTATTTCAAATAATGCTTTAATTAATATATTAAATTAAAATCATATTTTAAATAATTAAACTATTTAATTTTCATAATTTTTAATATTTTTTCAGTCCTATTACTTATTACCTAATTTTTTCCAATTCCCACTTGTAGATTCAAATATAAATAAGTTACTTTCTTCATCAAATTAATAGATTTTATTTCTCTTTTGAATTGGCTGCGTATAGCAAATATTGTTTTGAGGAAATTTATCACCTTAATTATATATTTTCTTTTTATCGTAAATTTAGGTTTCAGCAAAATAATATCAGTTCTAGTAACTTAAAAAATATTTAAACTAAAGTATAAAAATAGAAGACATATAAGCTTTCCTGTTTAACTTTTACTCACTTAAGTTTCAACTATTCAAAATACTGTCGTATATTTAAATTTAATTTTAGCAAGAATCTTATTATAAATTATAGCCACCAAAAACGAATGCTTCAAATTAAGTTTAATCACATCCAAACAAGCTAACAGGTGTTTAAATCTACTGAATTATTTTAAAATTTTAAGAGTTTATTTGATAAATTTCACATTCATGCACATCTTTAATTTATTAAGAAAGTTTTTATCTCCCTGAAATTATATAAATTAAGTTAAATTTATTAGAGGATGTTCTATGCCAAAACCTTTAAAAATGCATTTGTAACTGTTAGATCATATTGGTCTACTATAAAATTGAAAAATCTTTTTAGTGAAAATTGTGACCTCCCGAAATTAGTAAAATGTTATCGTAAATTAATTCATTTTAAGAATAAAAGCGATCATGATCAAAACCTTTTTCTTTCGCTGATATAAATAAACTATTTTTTATGTTATATGTTAGTTTTTCACTCGAACATTTTTTAATAGTTGAAATAAAAAAGAAATTATTCTTTTCTTATAAATTTGGAGATATTTCATATTTCATAATGCCAATTCCAAATTTTCAAAATAATCTGTTAGATTAAAATATGCGAGATTGTCTTATGAGTTTTCTTAGAAATAAAATTTGAATAAACATTTAATTACCTTCCTTTGGCATTTTCTAAATTTAATTATATTTAAAAATAAAATATTATCTAGACAAGAAAGAACAGAAAAGAAAAATGAAAGCACTATTTAAATAAATTTCTTTCATTAATTTAAATTATTTTAAATTATGTTTATATGAAATTAAAATTAATATTATTAAAAGTATAAATTAATTTACTTTTTTCTTTAAACTATAAATAAAATATTAAAGATAAAAATGAACTTATGTATTTTAATTATTTTAGTTTTAATTTTAATTTATTTCATTAAACTAAAATATTAGATATTTTCATTAATTTATTTTTAATAAATAATAAATAAATAAATAAATTTGATTATAGTGCGCGTAGCACTCTCGTTGGTGTGCAGCTCTTTAAAAAAAAATATTTCATACTGATAAAAATGTTCAATACTGATATAATTTTAGAATACTCGTAATCTTTAATACTTGCTGGAGGTCCAAGGACATGGCAGGATTGTGTCTCATTGCATCACCAAAGCAGAGGACGACATGTGTCAATTATGGGTACTTAAATTCCCCACCTCTGATGAAGCTCGCAATATTATTTCTTTTTCGTTCAAGGATTAAGTCCAAATTATGCCAGAGCCGAAAATCTAAGAATCTTATGTCTCGAGGCCAAACCAAAGCAGAGGAAGACATAAAGTCGATTATGGGTACTTAACTTTCCAACCTCTGATGAAGATGATCTTGTTGTTCACCTTCGAACAACTATGGCGGTTTTAAAAAATATTTTAATAAAATAAAGTATTACAATATATTAAAACTTTAGTTTTTTTAGGTATTTTTACCTCTCTATTATTTTTCATTTTTAATCTTTCAAAGGATAAAATAAATGAAATCTATTTATCTTTAATTATATTTACTTTTCTATTAAATTGCTATTTTAGTAAAAATTAATTTTTAAAGTTTTTTAATTATTTTAATTATTTTGTATAAAAATATGAAAATAAAAATAATTACAAATAATAATAAAGATATTATTAAAAAATTAAAATCATAATTGTTTGTTTGATTTGTAAATTCAAAAAAATTAAAAAATATTTGAATATTATCTTTATTTTTCTGGATAATTATGCGACAAAAAATGGAAAATTTAATGCAATAAATATCTTCTTAAAAGGATTCATCTTAATCAAAATATGATAAATAAAAAGTACTTAAGAACTTAAAATTATGCAATTAGAAAATTTTAAACTCCTAAGAACATTATAAGAACTAGAAAGAAAAATAGAGTATCTGATTAATAACTCACGAGAGAAAAAAATTGAAAATAAGCAGTCAGGAAATATCAGAATAGAAAAATTAGAATAAAAATTCAACCAATTCGCAGAGTTAACTGAAAGCATATTCTTATAAAAAATATAAATGAATGATCCGATGGATGTTGAGCAACAGCCCATAACAACTTTCATTACGTATCTGAAAATAATGAGATGCTGTACTGCAAGCGGACAGGTTACAAAGTAAGAAGTTGCTTCCAATTTTAACAAAAATAAAAGAAAATAATAGAAACTAAAGGGAAAATATTTTCAAAATCTGTTGCAACTAAGAAGGTAAACTGTATAGAAAAAAAACTATAACTAAAGAGTGAAGCTCTTAATATTTGATCAAAATTTTCTTTTCGTTATACTTTCTTTTAGAAATTATTTCCCCTATAATTCCCTATAATTTAAATTATATATGGGCTCATTACTTGTTTGCATTAAAAGGGCTTATTCTGCATAATTTGCTAATTTATCTTAATTTTATCTGTCAACAAATTTAAAAAATTTGCATCTTATCATCGAAGACTTTTCTAAGTTTCTAATGGATTACTAAATAATAGATTATTCATTGATTTTAATTTAAATTAATTATGGCTCATACAAAAAATATGCCAGATAGTATAAATATCTTCTTCGCTCTTCACTTAAATGAAATAAATAAAATTAAACTTCTTTGGTAATCAAATTATATGGCTACGATTCTGATTATTATTATTTTTCATTTCTCTTGCTTAGAAATAGACTTTATTTTCATAGTGCTTTTTCCAAATTTATAGTTTCGAAAGGTCTAAAACTAGCAGCTGATTTGATAGGATTGAATGGATCTACTAAAAGGAATTGAAGCTAGAGTATTTGACTTGACAGTTGATTAGTAATTTGATAAGAATGTCAATATTGTCTACTATGGAACACTATTAAGGCAGTGTTTTCTCATTCAAAGTCTAGACATTTGGATATATCTTTTTCTTGTTTTGCTATTCTTCATTAGTAAGTTATGTTTTCTTGTGTAAATGGAATGAAATAATTTGCAGTTGCTATGACATTTTCTTGTTCACTTTCTTTTGATCACTCTTAAGTGTATCCTGGTTATAGCTGTATGATGTTACTCTTGATAATAACTTATAAAGTGGAGTTTTCTATAAATGAGTGATAAGGAGAAAAGAGTTAGAGATAAGGTAAACTTAAAGTTAAAAGATTACTTAAAGTAGAATACATTTCTTTATTTGAGGGATTAACTCCTGGTATTCATGAAACACAAACACACTTTCCTTACTAAATTTAAAAATCAGCAGGAACTAAATTTCAATGATACTTAGGAAGATATAAAGAGGGATCTATAATATTGGTTTTCTACTAAGTTTCTATTAAATGCTAAAAGTTAATTTCTTCTATCTTCTACACTGTAGCTATTAACTAGTTTATCTAAATTTATCCATTCTAAATATTTTGTTTATAAGGAATTTTTAGTTAACAGATGCTTTCAATAAACTATTAGTTAGCTTAAATGAAGCATAAGTTACAAATCTTTTTATCATTTAGTTCATTATAGCAATATTCACATACTTCTTAGAGTTGCTTATCACCTTTCTTTATCTCTACACTTTAGAAATCAGGGTTAAACTTATATTTAACTATGTTATATCCAAACATTATAAAGCAATATAATCAGTCACTTTAATTACTAACTTTACAAAATAAATCTTTTTACAAAATAAATTAGCAAAGCAGCTTAAAAGTAATTTTACATTATAAATCTGATTATTTAAATAGATTTCAAGTAACTTATAAAATAAGATAACAATAAACTTTATAGTTGATACTTTATAAAATAAAATATTCAGTTAAATTATCAGAGTAGAAGGAAAAAAAAATGGCAGAAGGTCTCAAGAAGGGTTTTTTTCCAGCTCCATAGAAAAAGGAAAAAAAACCAGAGACTTCTAATTATTCTCCTACCATGTCTTCTTTAATAACATAATAATTTTCTTAGGCTCTTTAACCCCCAAATTTAGAAAAATAAAGACAATCTTAAATTGAATAAGAAATTAAATCAACAGAAACTGACTAAATCAAGCGAGATTTTTTACTCCCATAGCCACGATCAAGCAACTACATGAAAAGTGGTAATTAAAAAATAATGTAGAAATAGAAAAATGATGAATAGCTAATAATAGAATAACTTATGAAATCTATCCGTAACCTATAAGAAGAAGTTTAAATATTAAAGAAAGAAAACTAAAAATTATTATAGAAAAGTTAAAACAATGAAGAAAGATTAATGAAACAGGAAATCGAAGTGAAACTCTTGGGAGAAAAAAGAATTTAACCTTAAATCTTAGCTGAAAATAAAATGGAACTAGAATACACAAAACCCTTAGAGATAACTCCTCCCAGAAGAATTGTCAAGCTGTGCTACCTGTGCAAATCAAGATTCCACACATACAAGAGATGCAAGATATATTTGGATAAACAGAGAAGAAACAGTGAAGAGATTTGGAGAGAACTTTCAAGAATTTATGTAGACAAGGATGGAAGAATATTTAGAAGGAGGCTTTTTCAAGAGAGTGCCAGAACTCCAAAAAAACTGGGAGTCCCGAACTTTTATTTTAAACCTCAAGGAACGAACTCTGGAGGTATGTATTGAAGGGGTTTAAAATCCCTGGAGATACGAACACTTTAATTTAGTATATTATTATTATTATTATCAGAGTAGATGCTAAATACATATTTAATATTTATAAAATTTAAGAAATAAAGTTTAAATTAAAGTTTATTAGTAATAAATCTTTTTATCAGAACAATATTTTTCTGTGCAATTCAAAAAATATTTAATAAGTTAAATAAAGAGATTTCAACTTATTTAAGAAAAATTAACTCAAATTATTACTTTATTTTTAACCTAAAAATTTTAGAAATTACAAATTACTATTTTTTATTTTACTTTCAATCTTTTTTATTAGATATAAAATAATAAAATGGCTTCTAAGAAATAACAGAACTTTGAACAAAATATTTAAACAGGAAAATTCTCTAAAAAATAAAAAAGCCAAATAATTACAATGAGTGAAAGTGAGAAATATGATTGATATGACGAACATTAACCACTTGGAAATCCAGAATTAAAAAAACATCCGATACAAGCTCAAATAGAAATATTATCTAACTCATTAAAAGAGTTTATGTTTAAAAATAGATACCTCACTGATAAAGTAGAAAAATTAGAAAAACTAATAACGTCTTTACTTGAGAAACAATATTAATCATCATAAGAAATAGAAAACAAACTGGAACAAAGAATTCTTTAAATTTAATAATAAATTCAGGTAACGCCATTTTCGGTTTAACAGAATTAATCAGATCCTATGGAAATAAAAAATGAAGCCTCAAATTAAAATAAACAGTAAACGTTTATTTAAAATAAGTAGTAAATTTAAATTAAATAAGTGTTACAGGAATAATAGTTTAAAAGAAGAATAAAATGCTACGTGTGCAATAAATAACACCAATGAAAATACTGCTACTAACTAAGCGAAATTTAAAGAAAGAATAAATAAGATATTTTTAGAAAACTATTTAGGATATATCCAACATAAAGTGGAAAAATTTATAGAAAAAATTCTTTAATTCAAATCTTAATCCTTGGATAAATAATTAGGAACGCCAAGCGCAAGATAAAAATTATTCAGAATATTAAAGGATGATGCACTAATGAAGTGCTACATCGCCTAAGTAAGCCATGTAGAATATCAAGACAAACTAATGGAGACAAGCTGATAGAATAGGTCAGTTGGCTGACTAATAAGGCTTTAACAAAGCTTTTTAACGTTTAACTTTAACTTTTTTATATAAATGTAATTTATGAATTAATCTATAAAATAATATTTATAATAATATTTAAAATTATTTAGTTTTGGAAGATATTTTTGTATAAATATAATAATTTAATAGAATATTTAACAATATGATAATAAAAATATTATGTTATAATTTAAATTAATAGATTATTTATGAAGATATATGAATAAATCCAAAAAATTAAGTTTTGTGTATATTATAGATTTTAGTGTCTTAGTAAAATAAAGGATTGCTAATTTAAATTTATACATTATATTTTTTATCTAAATGATTGCTGGTTTTTAAACACTGATAAACAACGACCTGTTTAAAGTTTCAGAAATTTTTCAAGATTTTACTATGATCAAGAATGAAAAGTTTGATAATAAAGACTTGATTTTTTTAAGTTTTTGCTTTATTTTATTTTTATAGACTTAATCGAGTTTTCTAGATTATAATTTTTTATCCAATTTAGGACCAAATTTCAGCAAATCTTATGTTAAATACTTGAAAATATAGATTTTTTCTAATGGAGCTGAGAAGTTGTAAGCACATATTATCGCTTCAAAATTTCTTGCTTTAGTTAAGATATTGAAGTATTTTAATTATTATTTTATTAAATTTAAAAGAAAATAAGATTAAAATAAGAAACGAAAAGTATTTTTTCTCTATAATATTAGAATTCGAGTTTTAAGTTTCAATAAGCACAACTTAAAAGATTTAAGACTCTCATATAAGAGTAAATTCTATCAAGTTAGATTAGTTCAGTATCAAAAAAATAATTTTTTATTTCATTTTATTGCTAACTAAAAGGAGATTTTGACCAAAATAATTTTAATTCAAAGGATATATTAAAAACCTTATTTAAGAGAAGTTTAACTTATAAAAAGTTTTGGATTTATGAAATTATCATGGGTCTAGGAGTTAAAAAGAATAAAATTATAAAATTTTGAGAGCAATTTATACGTTACAATTTTTAGCTTAATTTCGAAAAGCATTAAAAGGTTCTTAAAAATAGATTGCATTTTTTTGATAAGATGTTTTAGAATCCGACCATTAAGTTATTTATTATAAAAATAATTCATTTTTTTAATGGATTCTAGTTTCTAGTCGACCGAGTAGGTAATCCGGTGCAGTCATGTCTACATTGTAAGTACTCTTACTATAGATGCCACCACAAAAGTAAGTAAGGATGGGCCCATTGTGTGATAAGCCTTACTTTCTTGATGGATCTCTCCATCGGTATGAGAGGTCGACTAAAGGGAACAGAAATCTAGATTTCAGAGTTATCCTGATTCTGCATGTCGCTATTCTGATCAGGAATTAGAAAACAACAAAGACATGATCCCAAATAATTATTAGTTAGAAGAATTAACTTAATTAAGTCACTTGACACTAATATTGGAATGTTCTCTAACCCCTTCTAACTCCAGCCTTAGGAAGAATTACAAGAATTTGAAGAGTGAAGGCAATCAATTTTGATTATAAAAACGGAAAGAAGAAGATAAGAAGCAAAGAGACCAGATGAAGCTAGAAACATTTCTAGCTTATTATTAACAATTAAATTTGGTTTCTTTATTTTTTCGTGGTGAATGAAACAATGGTGGTACACCGCTAATTTAATTAATTTAACTTATTTATTTAATTTATTTATCCTAAAATTATGAATTTTAATACTTTTCTTAAAAATTAAGAATTATTTAATTTTTTACTTAAGCTAAAATTATTGAAAAGTTAAGATTTTTTATGTTAAAAATGTGTTTAATTTTTACGAATTTAAAAGTTCTATTTTCTCAACTTTTATAAAAAATTATTTAAAATCATATTTTAGATTGCTTTTTTATTTTAACCCTCCATATTTTGTAATAAAAGATGGAAAAAATCTAATTGCTCAAATTTATTTTATAAATTATAAATTATAAGAGTCAATTTAGTGAAAATTAATAATTAAAGTTCAATTCTTTTAGGTAGAATATTTTAATATATAAGACTGTGAAGAATAATTATAATGTAAAATGTAAAATTTTTAAATAAATTCAATTTAATTAATTTTCATATGTCTTGTGGAAAAATAAAAAGATTTTTTACATTTAAAAAATAAATAATAAACATTTATCACAAAAAATCTCATATAAGGAGAATTGCTTATTTACAAATATATGCAAGAATTGAATATTTGATTCTGTAAAACAAACATATAATATAAGAATAAATTAATAAACATTTAAATACTGTGAATAATTAAAAGTTTTATGGAAAAAATTAATAAAAACTAAATGTCTAGGGAGAAACTTAGATAAAATTAAAAAAATTAAATTGAAAAATAAAAATAAAAAAATCTATAGTTCTTATATTAAATTTTAAGATTTAAATATATATAATTTAATATAATTTTTATATTTATTTTCTAGAAAATAAAAAATTATAATCAAAGAAAGAGTATAAGATTATTTAAATGCTGAAAATTATTTTATTATTTGAACTTTCTTATTAATTTTAAGAATTTAAATAATTTATTAAAATTAATATTTTGGAAATTTTCAAATTAATTTTTAAATTAATAAATTATTATTAAATTTAAATGTAGTTACTAAACCTAAAATTTAAATAAATTTGGAAATAAAAATTCTTTCAAAGGTGCTTGCTTTAAAAAAAATTTTAAAGCTAATAATTTAATAAACTCATTTTAAAAATATAGGAAACATAAAAAAGTTTTTAATATTAATATACATTTTTTATTAGATAAAATTTAAATTGAATTAACCTGAGTAAGGTATTTAAAAATTCATTAAAATAGTAATTTAATAAATATAATTCTAACATTATTAGTTAGCCATAAAATAAATTTTAATTAAAAAAATATCAATGTTAAACTTACTTGGATCTTCACTATCTTGTGTCTTGATTATTCTAATTTTTTCTTTCTTAATAACTTCTTATGTGTTAATACCCAGGAATTTGATGTTGAACTCATTGACAGCCTTTCTAATATAGTCAATTTCTTTCGTTAATTAAAGTATTTTTTTCCTATAAATCTTACTTTCTTGCGTGCTGTAGATTTTGAGGATATTTTTAAATTACTATTCTATTATATTACATTATTTTTTAATCTTTCTTAAAATTTGTAATATTTTCCCTTTCGTTTGCAATTTAAGCTATTATTGCTTTTATATAGAGAACAAAATATGTTGGAGGCTTCTATCCTACTTGCATTGGATCTTTATGAATGCACTACGATTTTTCAGGCCTTAAATTTCTGGATTTTTAAATCTATAATAAGATCTTTTTGCTTAGAAATTCTTACTTGGATTTGAGCAAAATCCTATTGTAACTTTGAGTTTTTTTATTTTTGTAGATCAATTACACTTATCATATTTTGTGTTCATTCATACAAATCATTTTTAGCGTTTGCTAAATTTAAGTTTTTTGTCTAAATAATTATTAGCACGAATAAGAGGACGTGAGATTTCGTTTAAGAAAATAATTCATAAAGTTGACATTAAAATTAAAAAAAATGATTACTTTTATTAGATGGAAAGGAATAAAGAAATGAATGATTAGTTTATATTTAAAAAATTATAATATTTTATTAAAGATTAAGTAAAAAGAATTTTCATTAAGTATTTAAGAAGGAACAAAGTTAAGTTAATAAGTGATAAATGAATTCTAAAAATTTATGTTGCTTATTAAATTAAAGTACATTTGTATTTCAGTAAAAAATCATAAATAAATGGTATCTAACCATTTAATTAGATAGATAATAAAATGGTCATATTATAAGTATTTGAAATAGTTATAATCATTTCATTATAAAAAAAATTAAATTTAACTTCTTTTAACAGTAAAAACTTAGAAACCTTAATCATGACTACTGAGTTAAAACAACTATTTTCTCAGAATCAAATCCTAATAACTTAAATTTTCGAATTAAACAAAAAATTAAGATTCTATTAAATACCACGCCAAAGATTCCGCAAGAAAATAACTGAGAAATAAAATAAACAAATTTAGAAAATAAGAGGCAGGCATGCAACTAAAATAAATAGAAGATAGACAAAAGTTGTTTATTTATATTCGCATTCAATAATTAATAAAATTAAAATGGCAAGGACTCTATGGATAATAAAATAGAGTAAAAGCTATTTTACAATATAAATAAGCAGGAAAATTTATTAAGGAGTTTATATTGTAAAGAAATGGTCATTTGATTAGAAAGTTCAAAGAGTTTAAGAAAAAAGTAAATAATAGAAGAAAAAATACTATAAATAAAAAGACTAACTATGATGCTCAAGAGAAGAGAAGATAAGATTAAAGAATAATTCTATACCAAAGAATGGACTTACATGAATAAATAACGGAAGGATATAATTCAAAATTAACTAAATGATTAAAGGAGCTACAGGAAGCACGATCTTAAAAGAGAAAGAAATGGACTGAACTGAAGAAAAAAGAGAATTTGCATTAAAAATGCAATTAGACTTGTCTTAAACTTGGTATTCTATTAAAGGAAGAATCTCATTGATTTATTGATATTATATAATTATAATTATAATTTTTAACTTAAGTAAAATAATATAATAATAATAATAATAATAATATGGAGTTGCCTTTTTTTGGTTTATCACGAATTAGATTTTATAGGTTTGTATAAATCAATATGTCTCGAATTCGTGCTTTTCGGGATTTTATGGATCGTAAATCCTTATAGCTTGCTTATTTTTCCTTTGCTATTATTTGAAAGTCAAATCCAAATTGTCATCTTTATTGTCGTCTCAACGCACCTTAGATTTTTGGAGCTTCTAAGAATGGTTAAAATATTTTTCTCTTGTAAAATTTTCTGCATGGCGAGAAACAAATCTTGAATAGATTTTAGATTCCTCTTTCTGTTACTTGAAATTGTTTCTTCTTAAATCTATAACACTAATTAACCTTGTGCCTATAATATTTAGAATCAACATCTAATTTTTCTTTTCTAACAGGATAAGCTTAAGTTCGAATTCCCTTCTTCTTTTAATTCCGAATCTGATAGTTAATTGAGCTTGATATGCTCCAGTTAACTGATCCCCAGTCAAAATTTATCTTAAATTCCATTCGATTTGACCAATCAACCTTTTTCTCCCTTAGGAAATAATCTATTATTTAATTTCTTACTTAGGATTCTTATCATTTATCAATTTGTTAATGGTTAGCATGAGGGATTAAGTTATTTATTTAAGGTCTTAAACTTCTTTTGCTAGCTTCTAATTATCCAGTTATAGCAAATAGAAATCGTTAGCAAAATCTGGTTAATTATTAGGTTTTGCTTGAGAATTTTATTGCTTCTTAGGTGCCATTTTTTATAATATTATTAATAAAATTTGCTATTTATGCGAATTATAATGATATATTTAGATACCATAAAATTATAAATGTTTGATATACTTTATTTATATTTATTTACAATATAATATAGATTAATCAGGTAAAATAGTTTTTTCTCTTAAATAATTTATTTTAAAATATTGATTTTGTTAATTTAGATATAATGAACGGTAAAATTAATTGACTATAAAATTACTCACATTTTATGGATTATATATATAAATTTAAACTGCAAGATGATTTTATTTTTTATTTTTTAGATTGATATAAAGCAAAAAAGGTAATTATGTATTTAAATATTGGTAAAATGTTTTGTTACATATTTTGTTTATATTAATTATTAAAAGTCTATTGTCTATAATAATTATTTTTAATTTTTTAAATAATACAATCTTACAATATTTTTCATGATAAAGTATTTTTTATATTAATCTAAAATTTTTAATTTTAAGCATTAAATATAAATGAAAGTTAAAACCAAAAATAACAATTTTTTCTTTTTTTGATTTAAAAATAAAAATAAGAAATAAAATATTTAATAAGTTATTAAAATGAAATATTTAAACTAAATTAATTTTATCATCTAAAAATAAATAAATTTAGTAGAAATGAATTTCAAGATTTTTGTATAAATTAAAAAATAAATAATAATAAGTCTTTTATATTTTTACATTGGTATAGAGTTTTTTATTTCTTGTTTAAGAAAACTTAGCTGTGGATATTAAATATTAATGTTTATTAATTTTTATTTAATAAATTTAAAAAATTTTCTTATTCAAATTATCAAGCTTTCTATTTCCATTTTCCATTTTCATAACTATATAAATCACTTTCTTGATCGAATTGGTAAATTATTTTATTACTCTAAACTGGTTTTGTAAAGCAGTAGTTACTTTGTGGGAATTAATCTCCTTAAGTTATTATTGTTTTTAAATCAAATATCTAAGTTTATAAAATTGAATTACAATTATTGTATATAACAAAATAATTTCTTTATGGAATAAAAATAGAATTTGCTTTAACTTCATTCGTTAACTATTGTTCACATATAGCTCATTAATTTTTAATTGCATCATATTTTTAAATGTAATTACAGCATAAATGCTTTTCAAAATTGTAGCCTCCAAAAGTATAAGCTGCTTTGTTATAATAATCAGATCCAAAAAGACTTACTGGATACTATATTTATTAAATTTCTTAGAACTTTTAGCAATTAATCTTAAATACTTCACATTCTTTAACATTTTCAAACAGACTATTTAGAAATTTACTTCCTGATATTAGATAAATATAATTTTTTTTATCGTAAGTAGTTTTATGATCAAATCTTTAAAATAGCATTTAAAATTCTTAAATTTTTTATTTTGAAAAAATCGTAAATCGAGTTTAAGATTTATTTTTACCACCAGATACAACCAAGCTATCATTAAAAATTTGCTCAATTTAAGTCAGATCTTCATCAAGCTTCTCAATATTAATTAACTCATTTGAAGCTAAATTATTCTAAAATGTTTTTTTTAAGTTTGAGTTTTATAAAATAGTTGAGATTTTTGAAAAGTTATAAGGATTTTTTAGATTAGAACATATTTCATACTTAAAAACTCCAAATCCCAATTTAGCAAAAAGTCGATTCGCATTAAAAATTTGAGATTTTCTTACAATTTTTCTCAAAAAAATTATCTTACTAAGAGAGTTTTCTTAAAATAGCATTTTATTTTACTATAATTAAGCTATATATTATTTTATCTTAACTTATTATTATCTTATTAATTTATTCTAAATCTAAATCATAATTAATTTTTCTCAAAGTGAACTCAACAAAAATTTAAATTTAAATTTTAATTAACTTAATTATAAATTTGTATATTTAGTAATATATTATAAATAAACATTTAAAATTTAATTTTTGTTTAAAGAAAACTATTAAAATAAAATTATATCTAAATAGATTTTTAAGTTAGTGTGCTAAATATGGGTTACTTATTTAAAATTTTTGTTTAACTATTATATACTTTAAACATAATGTTTTTTAGTATTCATCATTTTTAATATTTATAATTAACAATATTTAAAGTGTATCTTATTATAAATGTTTCCGAAAATCTAGCATCTGTATATTTACCTTTTATTTATTAAAATCTAATATTTTTAAAATAGTTAATTTGTTTCTTTGGAAATTAGAAAATATATAACTAATAAAAGAAAAATTATAGATAGATTAATAATTAATCGTAATAATTCTTATTACTCTTTATCAAAATTATTAATAGTATTTTTTCTTTTTTAATAGAAATGAAAAAATAGTAAAATAATAATAAAAAAATGAAAAAATAAAGCAAAAAATTATTAAAATTAAGTTTGCTTCTAAATACCAAAATATTTATTATTTGTTGCTTCACTATTTGATTATTTTTAATATGCTTATTAAAATAATTGCATTCTGTTTTTAATTTAATAATATAGTTTTTTCAATTACAAGGAAATAAAAAGAGATTTGTTTCTGGATTTATACATTTTTTAAATCTATAGTAAAAAAATTTGTTTTTCTCTGAAGTAAAATTAATAAAATAATAAATAAAATTTTGCTGGTTTTTATAAATAAAAATTAGTTTTTTAATTTTACAATTTGAATAAATAAGAAAATTATTTATTTATGAAAAAGTTAAAATATTAGCATTGTCAAAAAATAATAGCTATTCATTCAAATGCTTTTAAATTTTTTAAATACTTTTAAATTTAAATTTGAATAAATAGAAACATTTTTAAATCCTAAAATCATAAAGTAGTAAGGCGAAATTAATAATTAGATTTAAGAATTGTATTATTTTTATTTATAACTTAATTATTATTAATTAAAAATTATATTTATAATTAATCTATTTAGATAATAGAGTTTGTTAAATACGCAAGTTATACTTTTATATTCTCTTTCTAAATTTAATTTTAATTAGCTAGAAAATTTTGGTCTTTATATTTAGATTCTAAAATATTTTTAATAAAAATTTAAGTTTATTAATGAAATTTAGCAATCTAAAAATAAAACAATCAAAGCATTTAAAATATCAAATATAAATTTATATCCTTATAATCATTAAATTAAGATCTTTATATTATTCAATTTAGATTATTAAATTATTTTTATCTTACTTCTGATCTTTAGTAATTTTATAAAAGATAAATTAAATTAAATTAAGAAATCAAAATGCTTCTAACGATTTAAATTAGGTAAATAAATAAATTATATAATTTATTTTTAAACTTTAAAAATAAATTTAGCTTTAAGAAATTGCTAAAAAAAGAGTAACTTAAAGACTTTAAAAATGTTATTTCAAAAAATGTATAAATTATAATGCAAACAAACAAATTTATGAATAAAAAGTTTTATGTTTAAAATATAATTATTAAAGATAAAATCTTAAATTAAACATAATTTTATCTTATTATTTTTTGTAATCCCGCTTTATAAAAAGAAATTAATAATGTTTGCTATTATTTTTTAAATTTAAATTAGATATAATATGAAATAATATTAAACTAATTTTCAAAATATTTTTTTATGTATTTATTTAATAATAAGATTGATATTAAAAATATTGTGTAATTTTGTTATTAACTATGACAAATAATTCTGAAAACAACTATTAAATTATAGAAATAAATAGCAAAGTATGCAATTCATTAAATCTAATTTCAATGATAATGTTTTATTTTAAAATGCAAAGATGTACTCTTGACAATTCAAGTAAAGATAAAGCTGAGGTTAGTTTTAGAATTCTTATGCAAGTTTTAATTGGAATCGTAGTCGTTTATTTAATAGCAAGATAGTAAGACTTTTTTACTTTATTAGCTACTGAAATTGGGAAAAATGGTAGATTGTAAGTAGAAAAAATATTTCTTGAAATGAATGTAAGTTTTTAATTTCAGTGGAAAAAGATACAAGTCAATTTTGATGCTACTAAGTAAATGAAAATAAATAGTTTACACTTTAGAAATTCTTAAAATGTGGAAATTTAGATTAAAAATATTAGAAATAGTAAAGTTATCAAATGTCTAATCCTCTTCAAAATAAAGAAATTTTTTTAAATAAAGAATTAAACAATTATTCTTTAGAGGTTAATGACCAATAAATTTTAGAGAAGTCAATTAAGGAATTAGAAAAAATTAATTAAGCAAAATATTCTCTCACAAAATAATTATGAAAAAAATAAACCAAAATATTAAAATTAATAATTAAAAATATCATAATAAATAATTAAATAAATATATAAAATATTATTTTTTTAATTAACTAACTAATTTTTAAATGCTATAAAATAATTAATTTTATATATATTTAAATAAATTTAAAAGCATGGAAATTTTTTATTTTTAATATTTTTCCTAAATTTTTATATTAATTTTAATTTATACTCTAGAGTTATATGAATATATCCTTTTAGTTCTTTCAATTTATTTAAAGCTGAAAATATCTAAAATAACAAACTTTAAATCTAATTTTTAATATTTTATTAATAAATAATTTTTATTATAACTTACAAATTTTAGATTCTATTCTAGAGAAAAATTAAAGATAAAAATCTTAATATATAATTTATGGTTATATATTACTTAAAAAATTAACAATTATTAAAAAATTATTAATTAAAATTCTAATAATATTACTTTTTCTTTAATATTTAAATATTTAAACATTTAAATAAAAATATTTATAAAAATGTAATATAATAGATTAATTTAAATCATTAAATCTTTAAAATAACTGTTCACCTTCCGGCTTAATTGAAGTTTTAAATGTATAAAATCTCCTTTCCTGCATGTTCGTTCCTTGTGTTCTTTTTCCTGGACTTCTCTCTTTTTAATAGTCTGAGCTAAGAATTTGTTTTTTTTCCAGATTTTCCCATTTCCCAATGGGAAGAATTCCGTCGCTCGCCATTTCAGTTGGTAATAGTTAATATTACTCCAAATATTCATTTTTATTCTTTTCTATTGGGGAGATTTTCGCCATAGATGTCAAGTGCTGCTGCAAATGTAACATCTTTTCCTTGCTCTAGGAAATATCTTTTCTTGTTTCTCTATTTCCATTTGAATTCCTTAAGAAGGCTTCTACAGGTTTTCTTCTATTAATTTAAGTCTGGAATCTAATTTTACTCAGTTTTTCTCGTCTTGCTCTTGCATTACTCAAATATCATTCTCTAAATTTTAAATTGACTCATAGAATCCGACTTTAGCTCTTCGGTCTACCATATGGACTTGGTCATCATCTTCGTGGTTTATCAGATCCTTACTTATTGTAAACATCTTTTCCTTCTGGGAGTTTAATTCCTCTTCGAGATTTTTTATGTTTCTAATAAGTAGATGAATCAGCTGTTTCATCTATTCAGAGTTCATTTGTTCTATTTCAATGTTGTCTAAATCAAAGGTAATAGGATCTATATTAAATTATCGTACTTTACCTTCTTCGTTTATTTTTTATTTCTTCGTTATTATTTTTATCGATTCAGTTGAGTGGTCTCTTTTTTCAGTTTTCAATGGAGGCGTTGAGAGCTGTGTCAACTTTTCTGTTCTGAATTTTAGTCTCAGTTCCTGCTTGTCCTTTGATGGAAGAAGTCCGCTTTATTTTAATTTAGCATTTTTTATTAGTTCTTCTAATTTATTTTGTTGTTCTGGTTATTTTTATTAAGAAGAGCGTTAAGTTGAAGAAGACGTGGTGAGAATATTTGCTTCTGGTTTTCTCTCCTGTTCTGAGGAGGTGGTAAAAAAACCCTTGTTGAAGCCAGCCATTTTATATTATATATTAGATTAATTTAATTAAAAAATATTATTATAAAATAAAAAGGGGACGGCTTCAGAAAGGACTTTTATACTAACTCATAAAAGTAGGAGAGAAAATGTGAAGCGTTAATTCTTACATCTTCATCGTCTTTAAAAAAATAATCTTCTTAATAAGCTTAGCAATAAATTATCATGGACCAGAAAATATATTAAAAAAAGACTCTCACAAAGTCGATATTCCAAAATCAGAGTTGAAGCCTAGGAAATAGGTTAAGAACATAATGCACAAAGAAGTCGTGAAATTCACCACTAGAAAAATGATTAACTATGAACAGCTAGTTAACGTGATGCTAAGCATACAAGAAGAGATGAAAAAGCTAAAGAAGGACAAAAAATTAGAAGGGATTTTATGCAAGCAAGAAAAGTTTGATTCAAGACACATGTCCCAGTAAAGAGATTTAAATATTTTTTGAAGAACTTCATAAGATCAGAGCAACTAATCTTAAAGCTAGCGATAAGAAACAGAACGAAATTGAAAATAGAATAGAGAAAATAGAAGAAAGCTAGTAATAACTACAACTTCAAATAGAGATAGGAGAGTAAAAAATGTCCCAATGATGAATAAAAAGAAATTATCAGAAAACTTTAAAGAAAATAGAGGTAGATTAAGACTAAATAAAATGCTTCTGTTGTGGAAGTTCATGGCATTTATATCAAAAATGTTGGAAATTCTAGCAGAAAAAACCGAACTATTGGATTCAAAAAAAATGAAGAAAGGATAAGAAGAAGCAAGATTAACCGAATGTACTGCAGTCTGAGTGGAGAAATTTATATAATCAAGAAAGATGCGATAAGACAAGAACAGGGAAGGAGAAGAAGGAAAACATAGAAAAACCCGAGTTTTCAATCTTGCTAAAAATGAAGCCCCAAATATTTTTATTTAACAGCAGGGAGTATGAACTGCTGTCTTCCGGAAGAAGTTGAAAAATAATAATGGAAAAGTAAAATTTATTTATTATTATTATAAAAAATATATACAATCAAATTAATACAAATTAAAATAATATTTTATTGAATTTTAAATTTATTATTATCTTTAAATTTTTTTATAGTTAATTTAACAAAATTAAATTATAAAATTTTTTGTATATTAAAATAAAATTTACTAATAAGTTATGTTAAAAAAAGTATAATAAATAAATAATAGATTATAGTGGATCTGCCATTTTTAGGTTATCACTTTTAAGTTTAAAGTTAGATATAAGTATCAACTTCAAATCTGTTTGGATTTTGTCTATCATAAGTCTTGGTGATTTTTAGATTGTTATTTCTAATTTTTTCTGATAGGTCAAATCCCAGTCACTTTTTATTGAATTCAACTGCCTTTTAGATATTAAGAGCTTCACTCTTTAGTTATAGTTTTTTTTCTATACAATTTACCTTCTTAGTTGCAATAGATTTTGAAAATATTTTCCCTTTAGTTTCTATTATTTTCTTTTATTTTTGTTAAAATTGGAAGCAGCTTCTTACTTTGTAACCTGTCCGCTTGCAGTACAGCATCTCATTATTTTCAGATACGTAATGAAAGTTGTTATGGGCTGTTGCTCAACATCCATCGGATCATTCACTTATATTTTTTACAAGAATATGATTTCAGTTAACTCTGCGAGTTGGTTGAATTTTTATTCTAATTTTTCTATTCTGATATTTCCTGGCTGTTTATTTTCAATTTTTTCTCTTGTGAGTTATTAATCAGATACTCTATTTTTCTTTCTAGTTCTTATAATGTTCTTAGGAGTTTAAAATTTTCTAATTGCATAATTTTAAGTTCTTAAGTACTTTTTATTTATCATATTTTGATTAAGATGAATCCTTTTAAGAAGATACTTATTGCATTAAATTTTCCATTTTTTGTCGCATAATTATCCAGAAAAATAAAGATAATATTCAAATATTTTTTAATTTTTTTGAATTTACAAATCAAACAAACAATTATGATTTAAATTTTTTAATAATATCTTTATTATTATTTGTAATTATTTTTATTTTCATATTTTTATACAAAATAATTAAAATAATTAAAAAACTTTAAAAATTAATTTTTACTAAAATAGCAATTTAATAGAAAAGTAAATATAATTAAAGATAAATAGATTTCATTTATTTTATCCTTTGAAAGATTTAAAATTAAAAATAATAGAGAGATAAAAATACCTAAAAAAACTAAAGTTTTAATATATTGTAATACTTTATTTTATTAAAATATTTTTTAAAACTGCCATAGTTGTTCGAAGGTGAACAACAAGGTCGTCTTCATCAGAGGTTGGGAAAGTTAATTACCCATAATCGACTTTATGTCTTCCTCTGCTTTGGTTTAGCCTCGAGACATAAGATTCTTAGACCTTCGACACTGGCTTGGCTTAGTTTATTTTTAATTCTGGAACTAAAAAGAAATAATATTGCGAGCTTCATCGGAGGTGGGGAATTTAAGTACCCATAATTGACACATGTCGTCCTCTGCTTTGGTGATGCAATGAGACACAATCCTGCCATGTCCTTGGACCTCCAGCAAGTATTAAAGATTACGAGTATTATAAAATTATATCCGTATTGAACATTTTTATCAGTACTGAATAATTATACAGTATTGAACAAGGTTTATCAGTATCTGATAATTTTATCAGTAAGAAAAATTCTTGTCAGTATGAAACATTTTTTTTAAAGAGCTGCACACCAACGAGAGTGCTACGCACTCTATAATCAAATTTATTTATTATTATTTATTAAAAATAAATTAATGAAAATATCTAATATTTTAGTTTAATGAAATAAATTAAAATTAAAACTAAAATAATTAAAATACATAAGTTCATTTTTATCTTGAATATTTTATTTATAGTTTAAAGAAAAAAGTAAATTAATTTATACTTTTAATAATATTAATTTTAATTTCATATAAACATAATTTAAAAAAATTTAAATTAATGAAAGAAATTTATTTAAATAGTGCTTTCATTTTTCTTTTCTGTTCTTTCTTGTCTAGATAATATTTTATTTTTAAATATAATTAAATTTAGAAAATGCCAAAGGAAGGTAATTAAATGTTTATTCAAATTTTATTTTTAAGAAAACTCATAAGACAATCTCGCATATTTTAATCTAACAGATTATTTGGAAAATTTGGAATTGGTATTATGAAATATGAAATATCTCCAAATTTATAAGAAAAGAATAATTTCTTTTTTATTTCAACTATTAAAAAATGTTCGAGTGAAAAACTAACATATAACATAAAAAATAATTTATTTATATCAGCGAAAGAAAAAGGTTTTGATCATGATCATTTTTATTCTTAAAACGAATTAATTTACGATAACATTTTACTAATTTCGGGAGGTCACAATTTTCACTAAAAAGATTTTTCAATTTTATAGTAGACCAATATGATCTAACAGTTACAAATGCATTTTTAAAGGTTTTGGCATAGAACATCCTCTAATAAATTTAACTTAATTTATATAATTTCAGGGAGATAAAAACTTTCTTAATAAATTAAAGATGTGCATGAATGTGAAATTTATCAAATAAACTCTTAAAAATTTAAAATAATTCAGTAGATTTAAGCACCTGTTAGCTTGTTTGGATGTGATTAAACTTAATTTGAAGCATTCGTTTTTGGTGGCTATAATTTATAATAAGATTCTTGCTAAAATTAAATTTAAATATACGACAGTATTTTGAATAGTTGAAACTTAAGTGAGTAAAAGTTAAACAGGAAAGCTTATATGTCTTCTATTTTTATACTTTAGTTTAAATATTTTTTAAGTTACTAGAACTGATATTATTTTGCTGAAACCTAAATTTACGATAAAAAGAAAATATATAATTAAGGTGATAAATTTCCTCAAAACAATATTTGCTATACGCAGCCAATTCAAAAGAGAAATAAAATCTATTAATTTGATGAAGAAAGTAACTTATTTATATTTGAATCTACAAGTGGGAATTGGAAAAAATTAGGTAATAAGTAATAGGACTGAAAAAATATTAAAAATTATGAAAATTAAATAGTTTAATTATTTAAAATATAATTTTAATTTAATATATTAATTAAAGCATTATTTGAAATAGATAATTTAAATTTAAAATTATTGAAAGATAATTAAAATATTTATCTAAATTATCTAAAATAAAATTTCTAATTTTTAAATAATTAAACATAACTAATTTAAAATTTTAAAAATATAGTTTAAATTTTAAATTTTTAAGCTTAGTGAATATATATCAAAATACTTTAAGATATTATGTATACTTATGTTAAAAAGTTAATTTAAATAATTTTGGAATTTTAGACTCTGTTATCTTTCATTTAATTTATAAAAGCTTTATAAAATAAACTTTATTTGCACATGATATAATAATATAGACTCTATAAAAATATATTTGAATATTTTTAAAAAGTTACTAAAAAATATTATATACTAATTTAAGTTTAAAAATATTACATTTATTATATTTTCATCTAATTTTACAAAATGTTTAAGCTTTTTCTATTGAGATTTGATGTTTTTATTATAACAGTAGTAATTATATTTAAATTTTTAAATGCTTTTAATAACTTTAAATCTTTGTATTAAAGTGAATTAATAATAAAATTCTCTTAAAGCATATAAATATTTATCGAATTTTAAATTAAAACAATAAATATAGTTCAGAAAATTATGTAAATATTTGAATAAAAATGTTAAATATAATAAATATATTAAAACCAAAATCATGATTGCAAACGATTGTATAAAAGAAATCTTTTTATTTTACCTTAAAATTTTATATTAAATTATATATATTATTTAAGAAATTAGAATTAAAAATTTAAATTAACTAAGCTAAAGTAAACATTTCCTTTCGGCTAGAAATTTTAATTAATTTTTAAAGTTTACAAGATTTAAAAATTTAAAAAATATTAAAAAAATAAACTTTAAGTTTCTCATTATAAAATAATTTAAACTTATATCCCAATTAATTTAAAAAAGGTTACTAATAGTTTTGTTTCTTAATTAAAATTTTAAAATATATTCTTTAATTAATTTTTAATTTATATACAAAAATAACTTCCTTTATGATAAAATAAATATTTTTATTTAAACAATTTTTAACGAATGTTTGTGAAGCTAAATTTTATCTTAGAATTGCAAATTTTTTTAACAATTTTAGTAATAGTAACTTTGATAACTTTTTTAATTTTCACATTGAAAATAAATATTTTTTAGTTTGGTCGGAAATTTAAAAATTATAAAAATGAAGGTAATTATTACAATGATTAAATAAATTAAAAAAATTATTAAAAAAATAATAATAAACGATATATATAAAATAAGAAATTATAAAGCTTTAATTTAATTTCAAATTTTATTGTAAGATTATTTTAAAAAAATATAAGTATTTTAATTGTAATAAATTAAGATAGTTTATCAAGACATAATTAAAAATTATTTAAAATATTTTCTTTAAAACATAAAAAGAAGATCATATTAATTAAAAAAATTAAATTAAATTAAATTAAATTAAATTAATTCAAAATTTAAAAAATCTGATAAATTTTATTACTCTTAAAAACGCAAATTACAATTAAAAAAAGTTTCTTTATTTTTGTATTTTTGCTAAATAATTTTTTAATATTTCTTTACGCAAAAGGTAATCTAAAAATTAAAAAAAACATGGAGAATATTTAATATATACATCCTGCTTTTTTAAATAAAAAATTCGAAATTGCATAATATATGATTAAGTATTTTAGAAGCATTAAATTAAAATTTTAGCTATATTAACTATAAAGAAACATATTTTTGCAATAAAATTTCGTACTTACATGATTTTACGTTATTTTACTACTATTTTATAAAAACATATTTTAATTAAATCCAGTCTACTTATATTCATAAAAGCAAAAATTACTTTTTATTTTAATTTTTTTATAGCAAATCTTTTTAATCTTTAACATTGAAGCTAGAATTACTTTTAGATGTTTAGTTTTGAAGCTATCTAAATTAAAATTTTACTTTTTACATCATTTAAATATTATTTTAATTCAATTTTAATTAAATATCTAAATTAAATTTGTTCCAATTTATATTTAAATGCGTTTGAGAAAATATTTAGTAACTCGATTTAATTAAAAAATAAAAATAGTTTTTTTTAAAATTGTAATAAAATAATAAAAATCAAAAGCTATATATAACTTAAAACAGATTCATAAAATTATTTTATTCTATTATTTTTATTATGCGATTTATTTATAAATTTGCCATTTTTTTATTTTAATTTCTTTATCTTTTTTATTAAAAATTATTATAAATTAAATCATTTCAAATATGGACGGTGTCTTAAGCTAGTCTCTAGCTTGAGACTCAATATCAGAAAAAGCGAGTCTTATTCTGTTGTCCGCGCCTCAGAAGCTCTCCTATTCACTATGAAGTCAACTTGGATATGAGCTTGGTGGAAAGCAAGGCATAGCTGAGGCGAAAATAAACTAAGAATTTTACTATAGAAGATACTCAAGAGTGACATTTGTACTACAATGAGAATTCCTTAAGAATTTCAACTCTGGCCTTAGAAAGAATCACAAGAACAGAGAGAAGAAGGTTTCACATTTGCGAATTAAAACAAGGAGAAAATAGTATCAAGACTATTTTATTAAAACATTAATCCGTGGATAACCTATAATGGCAGATCCATGCTAATCTATTTTCTTATTTATTATTAATTAAAGTAAAATTTTTTAAATATAACATATGTATTTTCAATCATAATATATTTTTTATCTTATATAGGATACCAAAAATAAAATTTAAATGTAACATAAAATTTTCTTTAATTGATAAAGATAGAGATAATAATTTTCGTTTTTTATCTATCAAAAAAATATTAAATTTAATTAGAAAATATTATTTAAAATACTGTAATATTTATTTTTATTTAACAATTATCTTGCAAAATTAATTTGAATTAAAATTATTTTTTCTTAAATTTAAATCATAAAATTTAAGTCAAAACTAATTAATTATTTATGTGTTTATTTTATTTATTTTGTGTTTGATAATGATAAATAATTTTCAAAAATGATATATAAATTTATAAAGTTAACTTTCATAAAATATTAAAAATCTAAATCACTCAAATATATCTTTTGCTTGACGGGCTTATTTCAAAATCTATTTCATCTTTTTTCTTTCCAATTTCTTCCTTTCCATTAAAAATTTTTATTCTTTTGATCTTTTTTTTTAAATTTTGAAAATATTTAATAGATGTATTGCTACAACTAATTTTCAAGTTTCTTAAGTTACTAAAGATGGCATATGGAACTTTTTCTTTTTAATTGTATAGTGGAAATATTTCTTTAGTTAAAATTTTGCTTTTTCTTATATCTAGCCAATTTAAATTCTTACCAAATTATATTATTTAAATTATCTCTTAGTCACTAAGATTAATATGCTTGAGCGTTAAATATTTCAATTTTTTCATTGCCAAAATTTTATTTATTCAGTTAAAATCAGACTCTATCTTAAGTTTATTTAAAAATAAGCTCTCTAAATCTAAACAATTTACCCATATAGTTTTAAGTACTTAGCCCTGTATTTTCTACATATTGCCCAAACCTATTATTCTTAGATTTTTACAACCTTGAAAGACTGCAATTAAAGTTTCATTTTGAACTAAATTCATTTAACAGATACTTAAACGCTTATAATTTTTTCCGTAAGCTCCTATTTACTCAATAGCAGAATTTGAGATACAATTTAAACCATAAAGATGTAAAGTTTATAAATTAGGAATATTTGCTATTAACATTACAAAGTTTAGATCAGAAATAGAGCATTACACTAAACTTAGCGATTAAAGTTTTATAATTTGCTAATTCATAAAATCATAAAAAGTATTTCTTTTCTAATTACTTTATGGTATATTAAAATTAAGAAATCCATTAAAAACTTGATCTGACTGATTTTCCAATTCTAAGTTAAACGTGCTTATATTAGGACATAGGTACAAAAATTTTTCGATTTGTTCATTTTTATTTATTTTGATAGTTTGAATTTATTCCCCCTTCTTTTGTAAAAATTTTATAACTTTTTCATATTTTATATCTTTACTTTTTATTTTCAAAAATTTTAAATTCAGATTTAAGCAGAACTTATTTAAGAATGTTCCTTAGATTTTTTTTAAATATGGATATTTACAATAAATACTTAAGCTCTCCAATTTTATTAAATTTTTGAGGAAATGTAGATCTTCATCATTAAAATCTCCTTCTAATTTTAAAATTTTCAAACTGTTTGGTAAAAAGTTAGGAATAATAAACTATCTTAAGTAGCTTTTTAATTAAAATTCTAATAACTTATTATTTCTCAAGGCTTTCAAATCTTCTTACTGTCTGAATAAAATTGATCTGTAAAGATCAATTTGTACTTAATCGCATAATCTTTAGGGAAATTATTTCATATCTACAATTATTTTTTATACATCACAATGAGATATTGAATTAAAAGTTCATTCCAATTTATTTTTGATACGAGATTTATCTCCATTAAAGTGTTTAATTTTTATTATATTCAATTCGTAATTATAATTGTAGAAGTCTCTACTTACTTATTACAGAATGGAAATTTCTTTGACTGTTAGAAATTTTACAATTATTTTAAAAACATTTTTATTTAATTTTATATTGATTTGAGGAGTTTTTATTTGTTTAATTTTTTCGTTTGCTAAATTGACATTTTCAAATATAGACTCCTAGCCATTAAATACTGTTCCATCCGTATACAATAATTTTCCATTTCCTGTTATTTAGTAATTATCAAAATAGCCTTCATAATATATCCCATCGTTTCACTTTAAACTTCCATATCCTTATCATTAATTATCTTCTCATTCGCCTTAGTAAAATGCTCCGTTTTAAAATTAGAATTTTCCCTTGCCATTCTTTATTCCTTGTTTTCATTTTCCTTCATAATAATTTCCATTTTTAAATATGTATTTTCCTTCTCCTTAATATTTATTTTAAAATCATTCTCCAATGTATTTATCGCCATTTTTATATTTAAAAACCCCAATTCCTTATTTTTTCCCTAAAATTCATTATCCTTTATATGATTCGCCGTTTTTGTATTAAAAATGTCCTTATCCATTTTTTTTATCCTAGTATCAAGATCCTTTATAAATATCACCATTTTTGTATAAAAAAATGCCTTTACCCTATTTGAAACCTTTTACTCATTATCCTTTGTATTGATATGAAGTTTCATATGAATAAATTCCTTTTCCTTTTCCTTTATTTTTATTGTTATTTTCTTAACCTGGACCTTAATCTATATTAAGTTTAACATTTTTTTAATTTTCTTCTTTTTATTTCTAATTTGTTCCTCTTTCTTATTCATTCTTCAAAAAAGGTTCTTTGGTTTCTTACAATATATTATCAAATAAAAATTAGTTTTATATTTCTTAATCCTTTCAATTTAAATCTTTTTTATTCTTCTGCTACTATTTTTCTATTTATGTAATTCTATATTCTTTTTTATATGTATGGAATTCAAAATTTTAAAAAGAAGAATCAATAATTTATTCTTATTCTATCTATACGCTTTATAAGTTTTGCTATATTTCATTTTTATTTGGCATTTATTATTCTTCTATTTAGATTTCTTCCTGTTAATTTTTCTAAATTTATTTTTTCTCATCTATTTCTTAATTTGGCATCATTTTAAAATTATAATTTTAATTTTCTTTGCTTTTAAAAATAAAAAATTGTATTTATTTTACTGAAATTTTAGTTATAAGTTATCAATATAAAAAAGTAAATTTTAAATATGAAAATAAATTTTTGATTATTTTTGATTATATTCGTTATAAAATTTTTTAATTTGGATTTTAAAATTTAATCTTTTAATAATCTAATAATATTAGAAGCTTATTAAACTTTAAAATTATTTGGATATAAGAAATATTTTCAAAAATGACAATAATATATTATTCTAAAATTTTTAAATAACCAGTTTAAAATTAAATAATAATTTAAACTATTTATACTTAGGATTTTATAAATAAATAATCCATTTTATTTATGTTATCTTTTAAATTCTGTATAAATTAAAAATAAATGCCTAGTAATAGAGATATTATATATTTCATTTTCTTCAATAAATAATTTACTTTAATACTTTATAAATAAGTATTTTGCTATTTAATTTGATTTTCTTATTCGTAAGAATTAAAAATTACATATAATTTGATAAGGTAGAAATAAATCTAGTATTTTATAAATTTCTGTATAGAATCAAAATTATTTTATTTTCTATTATAATTAAATACAAAAAGTAACTCCTTTAATTAAGAAATTAATTTTAGATATATTTAAACCAGATAAGAAAAATTATACAATCAATATCAGTATGTAAACTAAAATTATTATAAATGCTAAATTATAATAAAATGGAACCTAAAAAACACTTAACCTAAAATTTATCTTTTTCTAACTAAAAATAAGATACTATAATTGGGGTTTTATTTTTATAGGCTGAGAATAAAAAATTTTAGAACGCAGTGCAGTAATTAATTTAGCAAATAAGTAGCCTAAATATAAAAAAAATTAGCTTTAAAATGATAATAAAATACTGTACATGGAAATTAGCTTAAAAGCCTCAACATATCTATTTAATCAAGAAATTAAGAGGACAGAAGAAGAAATTCGAAATATCAATTAAATAAATCACTAGCAAGCTATAATTAATGCTATGCACGATCAACGGAGATTGAATAATCAAATTTAAATATTATTCAAGCACAATAATAATAGAAAATCAATTAAGAAATAAAAAGAAAACCAGCTATATGCTCATTCTGTAGAAAAATAAGGCAAGTAAAAAAAAACAGTTGGAAATACCATAAATTTCAAAAGTATGAAAATAAAAATTTTGAAAAAAATCTAGTCAAGGTTTATTGTATATTCGAAGGTGAGTTATATTGAAGAAAAATGATTAATAAAAAAATTACTCCAATAGATAGTAGACTCTAAAAAAAGAAGAAACAAGCAAATGTTTGGAAAGGACTGAGATTGGAACGGGATGTCTTCCGTGGTAAATGCCAGATTAGCAGCCACAAATATGTTATTTAAGAATATGAATCAGGTGAAGAAGTGGACGATTTCAACGAATCTTACAATGACTTCTAAACTTTTTTATAAAAAAAATACGTGACAAGCCAAATAAAGGAGAAGTAAAATTAATAATATATCTTATAAATATTATATTATAATAAAAAAAATAAATAATAAATAATTTTTTAACATTTTTTAATTATAACAATATTGTATTTAAACATTTAAATAATTAAAATAAATTTAGAATAAATTATTTAAGAGCTTTCAAATTAAGATGTTATCCAAATTAGAAAAAAAATTAAAAAGATTCTTTAAAAATATAAATATATCAAAAAAATTGTTAAAAACTTCCTTTAATTTAAAATTTTTTTAATACATTTAGTTTAAATAAATGTAAAAAATTAAAATTAAAAACTAAACAAAATTTAAAATTTTTTATAAAATAACGTAAATCATAATTACTAAAACTTTATTTTTTTCAGGAAATAAAAACAGCAAATATATTTCTTATAACAATTTATATTCTATAAATAAATATCTTATAAAAATTAAAAAAAAATGAATTCCTACTTTTTTTATAAATTATAATTAAATTTAATAAAAAATAAATAAGATTATTACTTTAAATATTCTTGAATGAGAAATTTTAATTTATTTTAAATTTTAAATTTTATTTATTTAAACTAAGTTTTAAACAAAATTTTTTCTCTTTTCACAATATCTTCCTCCATTTTTTATTTTTAATATCAAAACTAAATAAATCACTATATAAGTTGTATTAAAACACAAAATTTCCACTTAAAATTGGTTGGATAAAGCTATGATTATTTTCTGGATATTTTTAGTTCAGTCTCACAATTGTTTTTAAATCAAATTGCAAAGAATCAAGGTAACCATATCCATTCTAAAAGATAAAAAATACTTTAGATTAGGGATATAAATCGCTAAAGTAGATGCTTTCTTATATATTTTTAAATCTTACGTTTTTCATTTGTTAATCCTACAATCATACATTTAAATTATATTCACATAATCACTTTAATTCTTATTAATGCCAATAAAAACATAAATTTTTTAACTGTTCTAATCACACCCAGATTATGTTACTGGAGTTTTAATTGACTTAATAGTAGTAAAAATTTTATTTTTCATGTCAAATACTTCTCATTCTGATGCATTTGTTTCATTATGATTAAAGCTTTTTATTCCTGAAATTATGAAAATTAAATTCTTCTTGTCAAAATTTGTTTTTATGAAAATATCTCCCAAATTACATATTTTATTCTAGAGATCTTTTATTAAAGTTGTAAAAAGTGAAACAATTTTAATTTTTTTTTCTCCTCCTGAAATAAGTAAAAGTTTAATTGAAAATCTACTCAATTTAAGTGAAAATGTAAAAAGTTTTTTTTATATAATTTGCTCTTCTCTAAATTAGTTATTTTTTATATCATATGTCTTAAGTTTATTGGAACTATCTTTAATTGTAGAGAAGTTGACATATTTCAATACCTGTAAGATTAAGACATATTTAAAATTATGTGACTCCTATTCCTATTTTCCCAAAAAGTCTGTCTTTTTGAAATTCATATATTTTTTTATAATTTTTATCAAATATAAAAGATTTAAGATTGAATTCATCTTTTTCGATTATAACTTATTATAAAAGATTTAAATAAAAAAGTGAAGTAGAAACTTTATAAATGAAAAAGTTGAAATTATATTATATTTTTAATTAAATTAATATTGCTAGTCAAATAATTTATATAAATTAATATTTATTACATTAAAATAAAATTTAATTACATTTTTTAAAAATACATTATGAATTTTGAATCAGAAAACATTTAAATAATTATGACTTTTTAAATCATTTTTATGTTATTGAAAAATAAATTTATTTCTATAATTTTTTTATTTAATAATAATTTTTTTTTCAATTAATTCGTTATATTTAAAAAATAATTTTACTTTTAATGAAACAAACTGATAGAAACTTTATAGATTTAAACTTAAATTAAAATGCTAAATGATTTTTAAAAACTTATTTATAAATAAATGAAGATTAATATTACAGAATTATATTAAATATACTAATTTCAAATATTTAAGCTTTTAAATTCTGTAGAAAATTTTACTCTCATAAAATAGACTGAAAATATGTTTGAAGATATTATTAAGTTAAATAATTTTTCCATTTTTATTTTAACAGTATAAAAATTTAATTTATTAATTAAAATAGTTTGAATAAATTAAATTATTTATCTTTCTTTTTTTCTTTCTAAATTTTGAAAATTTAATTAGATCATTTTATTAATTATACATTTTAGATATTAATTTTTGCAATTTTAGAAAATTATGAAAATTAATATTTTTTAAAAAGTTTTAAGAAATTTTCTAAAATTTTAAAGCACATGAATGATATAACATTTTATTAAATAAAAAATGGCTTCTAAGATATAACAGAACTTTGAACAAAATATTTAAACAGGAAAATTCTCTAAAAAATAAAAAAGCCAAATAATTACAATGAGTGAAAGTGAGAATATGATTGATATGACGAACATTAACCACTTGGAAATCCAGAACTAAAAAAACTTCCGATACAAGCTCAAATAGAAATATTATCTAAGTCATTAAAAGAGTTTATGTTCAAAAATAGATACCTCACTGATAAAGTAGAAAAATCAGAAAAACTAGTAACGTCTTTTACTTGAGAAACAATATTAATCATCATAAGAAATAGAAAACAAAACTGGAACAAAGAATTCTTTAAATTTAATAATAAATTCAGGTGACGCCATTTTTGTTTTAACAGAATTAATCAGATCTTATGGAAATAGAAAATGAAACCTCAAATTAAAATAAACAGTAAACGTTTATTTAAAATAATTAGTAAATTTATATTAAGTAAGTGTTACAGAAATAATAGTTTAAAAGAAGAATAAAATGCTACGTGTGCAATAAATAACACTAATGAAAATACTGCTACTAACTAAGCGAAATTTAAAGAAAGAATAATAAGATATTTTTAGAAAACTATTTAGGATATATCATAAAGTGGAAAAATTTATAGAAAAAATTCTTTAATTCAAATCTTAATCCTTGGATAAATAATTAGGAACGCTAAGTGCAAGACCAAAACTATTCCGAATATTAAAGGATGGTGCAACTAATGAAGTGCTACACCGCCTAACTAAGCCCTAGTAGGAATTCAAGACAAACTAATGGAGACAAGCTGATAGAATAGGTTCAGATGGCTGACTACTAAGGCTTTAACAAAGCTTTTTTAACTTTAACTTTTATTAAATTAATTATAAATTATAAGTTAATTTTATTTAGTTAAATAATTTTATTTTTTATTTTTTAATTAATTAATTAAATTAGCCGTGTACCACCATTGCTTCGTTCACCACGAAAAAAAAATTTAATTGTTAATAATAAGCTAGAAATGTTTCTAGCTTCATCTGGTCTCTTTACTTCTTATCTTCTTCTCTCCGATTTTATAATCAAAAATTGATTGTCTTCACTCTTCAAATTCTTATAATTCTTCCTAAGGCTGGAGTTAGAAGAGGTTAGAGAACATTTCAGTATTAGTGTCAAGTGACTTAATTAAGTTAATTCTTCTAATTAATAATTATTTGGAATCATATCTTTGTTGTTTTCTAATTCCTGATCAGAATAGCGACATGTAGAATCAGGATATACTCTGAAATCTAGATTTCGGTTCCCTCTAGTCGACCTCTCATACTGATAGAGAGAACCATCAAACAAATAAGGCTTATCACACAATGGGTCCATCCTTACTTGTTAGTGGTAGCATCTATTGTAAGAGTACTTACAATTGCAGACATGACTGCACCCGGATTACCTACTATTACCTACTTGGTCGACTAAGAAGAAGACTGGCTTAATTGGAAGTTAAGACATGAATATTTTAGAATATTTGGCTTCTTGCTTTCTATCATTTTTTAATGCTTAAGAATAAAGGATATAGGAGCGTTTCCTAATACCTTCAACATTTTCCATTAAGAGCTTAAATAATAGAATAGGGGAAATGATTCCATATCTGAATAATATGGCAAATGGAAGAAAATTCTAAGTAAGTAGAATAAGCTACTGTAAAATCTTTCTGATAGAATAAGAGAATCTATAGGCATATTTAGTAATAGACCTTAGAAATGGTATATTTATAGAAGTAACATGTTCAAAATAAAATTTTAATAGAAGATAAACTGTGACGATAATCCAAATCTACTAATTTGAGGACATTCTAATGATTACTTAAGAAATCAAGACTAATATTGTCTAAAAATATAAATGATTAAATAAAAATTTAAATAAATGAGATAACTATAAGTTTGTAAAAACACGAGAACTTTATTATCCAAAATAAAAATAAATAAAAGATAAAGAGATGTTGATAATTTAATTCTTTCAATATTTAATAAAAATTTTCCTAGGTTTCAAAAAGCTTAAAAGACAAGAGAATTAGAAGATTTATATTAAATAATAATAGAGCCTACAAAAAAAGATTGGATACAGAAATTATTAATCAGATGGAGGAGCAATCATAAACATCTTCATAAAAAATGGAAAAGAAATGAAACCCTCAATAGCAAATGGATAGCTGGAACTGGTTGAAAACTTATGAAAGAAATCTCTTCTTAATTTTTATTGATAATAGTAATAATAATAGCTTTCAATTTATTTGAATTATTTATGAAATATGTTTTAATCATTATTTCATTAATATTATATTTTTAATAATATTAATTTAGTAATAATAATTTTTATAAAAAATCATAAATTTATGCTGTTAATTTAATTACTTTTTTAATTTAAAATCAACTAACTCCAAAATGATGATAAATAGAACACAGAATTGAACTTAATAGCCTCAAGAATATATATTTAGTCAAAAAATTAAAATAAAAGAAGAAAAAATATGGAAATTAGAAATATCAGTTAAATAAATAATGAGCAATTTATGATTAAAACTATGTAATGATTCATCAGAGATTGAATAATCAAATTTAAAATATTATTCAAACATAAAATAATAGATAATTAATCAAGAAATAAAGAGAAGACCAATTATACTGATTATGTTAAAAAAAATAGCTTAGTAAAAAAGGACTATTAGAGATACCATTAATTTCAAAATATGAAAATAAAAATTCTTAAAAAACCTAGTCAAGATTTATTGTATATCTAAAGGTTAGTTATATAGAAGAAAAATGATTGGCAGAGAAAAATTACTCGAAAAAATAGTAGATGCTCAAAAAAGAAGAACCAATCAAATGTTTGGTAAGGACTAGGATTGGAACAAGATACTAACCATAAAAAGACCAGATTAGCAGCCATAGATATTTTATAAAAGAATACAAACCTGAAGAGATAATGGACGATTTTCAACGAGTCTTACAATGATTTTTAAACCTTTTTATAAACTAATATGTGACAAATCAAATAAAGGCGTCGTCACATTTATAAAATATATTATCTTATCTAACATCAAATTATAACATTTATTGATTTATTTTATTAAATTTTGAAAAAATAGAAGAATGAATTTAATTGAATGACATTTATTAAACTTATTTAAAATTTAAAATAATATAAAAAAGTAAAGTTTAAGCTAGTAAAAGCAATTAATAATATAACAATTACATTATTTCTTAATTTTAAATATCTTACTAATTATTAATTTAAAATTTAAAAAAGTTTAAAAGATTATATTAAATATTTCCTTCTGGATTTAATAGCTTTTTATTTAATTTTTTAGATATAAAATCTAAATTTAAAGTTATATAAAAAACATTATATAACATAAAAATTATTAAAGCATTTAATTATTAAAGCATGAATTATTAAAAATCTTAGAATAAGAAATAAATTTTATAATTAAATGCTTTTTATTAGTTTATTTATTTATACTTTTTCTAAATTTTGTTTCTTATAGTTTAATTAAAGAAGAAATTCAATAAATATGGAGAAAGAATTATCTAATCCAATTATCAAGTTCTTGTTCTTAAGAAAAAATAATAAAGAAAAGAAAATATTTAGCAAATAAGTGGCTCTTTTCTAAATTTGGAATTGGATTAACGAGATATGAAATTTTATCTAATTTTCCGTTAATTAGGAAATTTTTATTTGCTTGTACTGTGAGTTCAAATTCAAACTTAAGAATATTTTATGAAATTTAAGATAAGAGATTTGATTGAGGACATATTAAGACTAAGAAAATTGATTAATATTTTACTTAAGTTGAATAAATTTATAGTCAGACTTTAATTATATCAGGTGGAAGAAATGCAAATTAATCTCGTTTTTCTATACACTTTTAGAAGAATAATGAAGCTTTAGAGTATTAAATGTAATAAATTAGATTTTCACATAGAACTTGCTTTAACCGAAATTCTTTTATATTTATGATATCAGGTGCAAAAAAACATCTTAACATTGATATAAGACGTTTTAGAATCAGAAGTTTTTAATTTTAAGAATCAATCCTTTTAATACTTAAAATAAATTTAGATTCCAGTATAAAAATTTGGTTGTGACTACTCTGATTCGTAGGTTTGAGTTTTTGGTGGAAACAGTTATCTTAAATATGGAGGATAGAATATTATTTAATTCTATAATATTTAAAAAATGAATGAAATATGAGTGAGTCATAGTTGTTGAATAAAGCACCTACTTCAGCTATCTTTATTCCTTAAAAGAAGTTCTTTCTTATATAAAAAAATGGATATAATGACACTAAAACTTAAATATTTGATTCTAAATTAATAATAGGATAAAGCTAAGAATTTCCATAAAACAGCTTTAGTTTTACTTAGCCTATTTTAAGCGAATCAAATATATTTTTAATTTGACGATTAAGATAAATTATATAGCTATGATCTTAAAACTTGTAATTGGAAGGGAATAAGAAGATGACAAAACACTTTATAACATATTAATACTTAGAGGTATCCTTTTACTTTTAAATATTCTTCTTTTAATCTAATTAAAATTAAGTAATTTTAAAGAATTTCTTGCTTCGTAAAACTTAAATTTATTTATAAAGTGTAAAAACTTATTTGATTTCATAATTTAAAACTTGCTATCTATATTAATGAATTTATTGTAGTTTTTAACTTATCTTAATATTGTATTTTAAAATCTAAATTTTTTAAATTCTTTATAGTTAAGATAAGTAAAAAATAAGTAATTTAATTTTAACCATTAGGATGAAAATAAAAAAAAGCATATCATTAAGTTTCTAAAAAGTTAAATAAATTTCACTATAAATTGATGGTTTATTTAAAAAATATTTGGTAACAAATTTAAGTAAAAACTCAAATTATTATTTTTCCCTATGAAATAAATTTGAATAATAATTAAATATTAATTATAAATCATAGAACATAATCAATATATCTGAATTATGAAATTTTAAAGTTCAAAGAGTTAAATAAAGTACTTTAAATTAAGTTTAGAAGTAAAAATTTAAATTAAAGTTTGTTAGTTTGATTTCTATAAAATTTGAAAGGAATAAATATTGAAAAACATAGTTAATGTTTCATGCTATAAAGTATAAAAGAAAAAAAATTATATAAATCATTCTTGCATCCAACCTAATACTAAAAGGAATGCTGGTATCAAATTTTTCTAATACTGTTTAAAAGAAAAAAAGTGTTAGAATGCATTAAATATCATTTGATTATAAATTATTTCAGAAAACGTAAAAAATAAAAATTTTTTTTAATTTATTGAAATTATTTATAATAAAGCTAAGTTATAAAATCAAAAGATGAAATAAACTTAAAAGATTGTCAAGAATATTTCCAAATTTACTTAAATTATAAAATAAAAAGTTTTAAAAATTTAAATTTAAATTAAATAAACTTGAATTTTAAATTGATTCATCTTAACATTGATTTAGTTTTAAATAAATTAAATTTAATAGATTTTATTTTTATTGATTTCTTCTTTATTAATTTTCTTAAATTAACTTAAAATTTAAATATTTTGCTATGAAATTAGTAAAAATTGTTAATAATTATTTATCATTTTTTGTTGAAAATAAATCTTCTTGCTAGCTTTATTTTTTTTAATCCGTTCATCTATTTTTAAGATTTCTATTTGATCAAAATTTTCTTTTCGTTATACTTTCTTTCTTTTAGAATCTATTTCCCCTATAATTCCCTATAATTTAAATTATATATGGGCTCATTACTTGCTTGCATTAAAAGGGCTTATTCTACATAATTTGCTAATTTATCTTAATTTTATCTGTCAACAAATTTAAAATATTTGCATCTTATCATCGAAGACCTTTCTAAATTTCTAATGGATTACTAAATAATAGATTATTCATAGATTTTAATTTAAATTAATT